>CAJJDN010000040.1:343351-466251 GCA_905182985.1 Paramecium sonneborni
AGATTACTATTCTTTCATGTTACTCGATTAATATAATTCTTCTAATTTTTATTTCAAATTTTTAATCTCTTATTAACTTTGTTATTCTTATTTTTCGAATTCCATTTATGATAAATCATTTTATAATTATAATTATTCATATAAAGATTTCTAATTTACTAATTCATATTCTAATTTTAATTTTTCATCTTAAGATTATTGTTCTTATGTACGATTTTATAATGATTATTATTCAATTTATGATTTCAAAATTTGAATTTCTAATTAGTTTTATTTATCTCTTTCAAATAATTACTTTTCTATCTCTCCATTGGATCTCTCAAATAATTCTAATTGCAATTTTAAATTAATTATTTCCTATTAACTTTCCAATTCTTTTTACTAAAATTAATCTTCCTATTTTTTACTTGTTTATTCTAATAATTTGATATTTTATTGCAAATTTATAATCTATACCTATACATCTTATTCTTTTTTTTGTAATTACTATTCTTTCAAGTTACTTGATTATTATAATTCTTCTAATTTTGATTTCAAAGATTAAATCTCTTATTAACTTTCTAATTCTTATTTTTAAGATTACTATTCTTTCATGTTACTTGATTATTATAATTGTTCAAATTGTGATTGTAAATTTTTAATTTATTCCTATAATTCTTATTCTTTTTTGTGTGATTACTATTCTTTTACGTAACTTGATTATTATTATTCTTCTAATTTTGATTTCAAATTTTAAATCTCTTATTAACTTTCATATTCGTTTTTTTGTGATTACAATTCTTTCATATTACTTGATTATTATAATTCTTCTAATTTTGACTTCAAATTTTAAATCTCTTATTAACTTTCTAATTCTTATTTTTAAGATTACTATTCTTTCATATTACTTGATTATTACAATTGTTCAAGTTGTGATTGTAAATTTTTAATTTATTCCTACAATTCTTATTCTTTTTTTTGTGATTATTATTCTTTCATGTTAATCGATTATTATAATTGCTCAAGTTGTGATTGTAAATTTTCAATTTTTTCCTAAAATTCTTATTCTTTTTTTTGTGATTACTATTCTTTTACGTAACTTGATTATTATAATTCTTCTAATTTTGATTTAAAATTTTTAATCTCTTATTAACTTTCATATTCTTATTTTTGAGATTAATATTCTTTCATGTTACTTGATTATTATAATTCTTCTAATTTTGATTTCAAAGATTAAATCTCTTATTAACTTTCTAATTCTTATTTTTAAGATTACTATTCTTTCATATTACTTGATTATTACAATTGTTCAAGTTGTGATTGTAAATTTTTAATTTATTCCTACAATTCTTATTCTTTTTTGTGTGATTACTATTCTTTTACGTAACTTGATTATTATTATTCTTCTAATTTTGATTTCAAACTTTAAATCTCTTATTAACTTTCATATTCGTTTTTTTGTGATTACAATTCTTTCATATTACTTGATTATTATAATTCTTCTAATTTTGACTTCAAATTTTAAATCTCTTATTAACTTTCTAATTCTTATTTTTAAGATTACTATTCTTTCATATTACTTGATTATTACATTTGTTCAAGTTGTGATTGTAAATTTTCAATTTTTTCCTAAAATTCTTATTCTTTTTTTTGTGATTACTATTCTTTTACGTAACTTGATTATTATAATTCTTCTAATTTTGATTTAAAATTTTTAAATTTTTTTTGTGATTACTATTCTTTTACTTAACTTGATTATTATAATTCTTCTAATTTTGTTTTCAAATTTTAAATCTCTTATTAACTTTCATATTCTTATTTTTGAGATTACTATTCTTTCATGTTACTTGATTATTATAATTGTTCAAGTTGTGATTGTAAATTGTTAATTTATTCCTACAATTCTTATTCTTTTTTGTGTGATTACTATTCTTTCATATTACTTGATTATTATTATTCTTCTAATTTTGATTTCAAATTTTAAATCTCTTAATAAATTTCTAATTCTTTTTTTTGTAATTACTATTCTTTCATGTTACTTGATTATTATAATTGTTCAATTTGTTATTGTAAATTTCTAATTTATTCCTAAAATTCTTATTCTTTTTTTTGTGATTACTATTCTTTCATGTTACTTGATTATTATAATTCTACTAATTGTGATTGTAAATTTTCAATTTTTTCCTAAAATTCTTATTCTTTTTTTTGTGATTACTATTCCTTCATATTACTTGATTATTATTATTCATCTAATTTTGTTTTCAAATTTTAAATCTCTTATTAACTTTCATATTCTTATTTTTGAGATTACTATTCTTTCATGTTACTTGATTATTATAATTGTTCAAGTTGTGATTGTAAATTTTTAATTTATTCCTAAAATTCTTATTCTTTTTTGTGTGATTACTATTCTTTCATGTTACTTGATTATTATAATTCTTCTAATTTTGATTTCAAAGATTAAATCTCTTATTAACTTTCTAATTCTTATTTTTAAGATTACTATTCTTTCATATTACTTGATTATTACAATTGTTCAAGTTGTGATTGTAAATTTTCAATTTTTTCCTAATATTCTTATTCTTTTTTTTGTGATTACTATTCTTTCATGTTACTTGATTATTAAAATTCTTCTAATTTTGATTTCAAAGATTAAATCTCTTATTAACTTTCTAATTCTTATTTTTAAGATTACTATTCTTTCATGTTACTTGATTATTATAATTGTTCAAGTTGTTATTGTAAATTTCTAATTTATTCCTAAAATTCTTATTCTTTTTTGTGTGATTACTATTCTTTCATGTTACTTGATTATTATTATTCTTCTAATTTTGATTTCAAATTTTAAATCTCTTAATAAATTTCTAATTCTTTTTTTTGTGATTACTATTCTTTTACGTAACTTGATTATTATAATTCTTCTAATTTTGATGTCAAATTTTTAATCTCTTATTAACCTTCTAATTCTTGTTTTTGGGATTACTATTCTTTTATGTTACCTAATTATTATTATTGTTCAAATTGTGTTTGTAAATTTCTAATTTATTCCTAATAAGCTTATTCTACATTTTGAGATTAATATTCACAAAATTTAAATTTTTATTATAATTATTCATGTTAAGATTTCTAAGTTTCTAATTATGATTACAAATTTTCACATTAAATCAAGCTTTGTTTTTCTTTTTCTTTAAATAGTTCTTCTTGATCAATATATTATAATTTTAACTATTCTATTTAACATTTTATATTTGCATTTTCTTATTCAAATATTTTTTCATTTATTTTTAGCTAATTTTATAGGTTTTTATTCAATTCAAAACATTCTGAGTTTTTTGATTATAAATTATTAATCTATTCATATAATATTTTTTCTTTATCTTTAAACTATTGTTCTTAATTTTTATTTAATTCCTATATTTATTAATATTGACTACTCAAAATCTAAATTTCTTATAATTTCAATGCTTCTTCATCCTTAAATTTTTATTCTATAACCAAAAGTTATATTTATAACTATTTATTTATTTTTTGATTCTCTTCATTTTTTTATAAAAATTAATTTTCTTTTTTTTATGATTCTTCTATTTGTTTTAAATATTATAATTCCATTAATTACTTTTAATTTATTAAATTTTAAATTTCTTCATTCATTTAGTCATTTTTTTATTTAAATTCAATTTCTTAACTAATTTTTTCTTATTCTAACTTTAGATTTCTTTAGTATAATTGTTCTACTTCTTTTTTTAAAACTGTTTCTATTTCTAATAAGTCATTTTATGTTTTTTTTGATTACATTTATTCTTAATAGTTTTAATACTTTAATTTTTCTAATTCTTCTAATAAAGATGATTCTTAAAGCTTTTATTTATTCAAAAATTATTCTTAAAGTTACTTTAATTCTTATAATTCCTATTACTCATTTCTGTAATTAATTGACATAGTTTCAATTTCTTTTTTTTAAATTTTTATTTCATCCTCAAATTAACTTTTTTAATTTTATAATATAATTATCTCACTACTTAATTTTTAATTTTCATCCTATTCTCTTTGTGTTATAGAATTTTTTGCAATTTCTTAATAAAGCTATACCTTTAATTCTTAAATTTAGCTTTTTAGGCTTTCAGTAGTATTTTCTAATTCAATATTTTCACTCTTTTTAATTGATTCGACTTGCTATTAAGACTAACTTATAGTTTATTTTTGGATAAGCTATTCAGATTCAACTTTTGAATTACTAATTACATAAAATTCTTACTTCGATTTTGAAAGTTATTCTATTTATCTTTTTTATTTTTATATCATTTATTTTTATTTATCGATTTATTCCTCTAATTATTTATATTTTTCTAAATCATGATTATCATTTTTATTTGTCTTTAAAATTTTTAATTCTTCAACTAACTAGATTTACTATTATAATTATTAAGTAATCTGAAGGTTTTCTTTGTTATAGGTTTCAATAATGTTGATGATTTCTATTAGTTAATGAGATTGCTATTCATGTATTTAAAGGTCTTTTATTTCTATTTCTGCTTTAGCTTTTTACAACAAGCTTTCGTATTTTCTTAACTTAATTTTACATTCTTTTAAAGTTGATTCTCCATCCAAATTTTTGCTATCAGCCAATTTTTCAATTTGTTTTTTCTAATTTTCCTTTTCCTCAAGAGCTAGTGACAAACTTTTTTATAACTCTAGCACTTAATTTTCTCGATCTAAATTAGTCTTTGCATATAATTCAATTTAAGTTCTTAATTAATTTATTTATTTTTCATATTTGTCATTCATAATTTCATTTTATTGTCTAATAGTTTGTAAATCTAAATTTATCTATATAATTGCTTGGAATTACCTCTTATTAATTAATTATTTTTTTCTCTTAAATTTTAATCATCGAGATTGATAAATCCAGATCCAATATCATTTTAATTTATTTTTACTGACATCCTTTTCTATGAATAATTATAAATTTTACTAATCCGATGTTTTCTTTTAGTTTTTTTTCGATTTCAGCTCTTAATTCTTATTCAATAGTTGCTTTTTCTTCTTATAATTTTTTATTATCTTGTAATAAATCACATTTATACTTTCTTTTTCTAAAGCAACAGCTTTTTCTAGTTTTGATATTTAGAATTAAATCTTTTTATCCTTTGATTTCATTCCATTGATTTCACATTCCAATTCAGTTATTTTCTATTCCAATTCAATTTTAGTTTTTTCTAATAAGACTATTTTTTATTCTTTTTCCTTAATTATCTAAGAATTAATAATTGAAGCTTATGCTGATTCACTATCCTATTTTAAAGTTGTTTTAGATTTTGTTTCAATTTCTTCTTAATTATCTGAATTATTTGCATTATCTAAATCTTAAGTTTTAATTTGCTCCAGTTTTTTTTAACTTATTATATCATTTTACAATCTCTATTTTTATATAATCTCTCTAGTATTAAATGTTCCAAGAGTTTTATTTCTAGTCATTGTTTATTTTTTTTAATTCTCAGTTGCTTCTGGTTTATATTTTTCCAATTCTTTCATTAAATCTAAATTTAATATCTTAAATATTTACTTTTATTTCTTTAATTCATAAGGTCTAGTTAATTTTGCAAGTCCCTATTTTACTAATCTAACTTTTTTTTAGATTTTTCCATTTCTTCAAGGTCCTTCTCAGTTTTTTTCAATAATTCATCCTTATCTTACAATTATTATTAAATTGTTATAAGTTAAGTATGCTAAAACCATTGACCTTCTCCTTGAATTTGCTAATTCTAAATAGGTAATTACTTAATTTTATAATAATTTATTCTGTTGCTAGGAATCCAAATATTTATAATTAATTTTCATTTTTTCAATGTCTTCTTCTAATTGAGAGATCTAATCAATAAGTTCACCATTTTTTTCATTTTTTTCTAATATTTATTCCTAATATAGATTCTGTTAATTTACTTATAATTGGAGAATATCCTACTTCTATTATTCTAAATTTATTATGAGTTATTAATGCTATTTTTCTAAATCTCCATATTATAGATTTCTATTCTAAAGATAATCTTTTATGTTGTTAAATTTTTACTCAATATTGGTATAATTTGTTTATTTAAGTCTTCTTTAGTTCTTATTGCCTACTGTAAAAAAATTATCTCTAAATTTTTTCTATTATATCATTACAGTTTTATCCTGAAGATTCTTTTTGGTTCATTATCACATCTAGAATTGAATTCTAGTTTTCTTCTTAAAATTTTCCCACAAAAATGCGGATGTCATCATCATTAAAATCTTCCATAAAAATAAAATTTAATTCTCATTTACTTAAGAAAATTCGCTCATTCATAATATTTAAGTTTAACATTTTTGTTCCTTCTAAACATATACAATACTTTCAATAAATTAAAGAATGTGTTTATATTACATTCATAATGCCAATTGACTATCAATAACAAAAAAAATCGAAACCCTAAAAATAGAAAATAAGTATTAATTGCTTCTTAAAAGAAAAAATTTTTAGAAATTATGAAAACCTGAGGGAATAAATAAATGAATAAACAACAATTAACTCAAAAAAATAAAATAATATAAGAAGTGAAAAACAATTGGTTTGTCTAAAATTAAATTGAAACTTTAAGACCTCTATACTTATAAAATCAAAAAAATTAAAATAAAATCCTATTTGGTCTATTTATGGAAGATATATTTGCTCAAACCAAGCAATTTGCTTTATAGGCAAAAAAAATAGCAAAAACTTTGGAAAATTTTATAATTTAATAAGTAGAATTCTATATCATAAACAATTAGAAATTTGTTGCCTGAAACTTAGTTCAATGAGCTTGTTCCAAGAATTTTGACTATTTTTTTAGAATGATTTGAAAATGTTAAATTATTTTTAATAAGAAATTTTCTTTAGATTTGCATATAATTTTGGAATTATTTGAAAAAATGAAAACAGATGGAGAAATTGCAAATAAGTCTTTATCCAATTAAATTATAAGCTATTCCTAAATTTTTTAGATTTTCTTCATAATGATTAATAAAAAAAATTATCCTTTTTTACTTTTGTTAAATTACCAACATAATTTTAAAAGTAATTTAAAGTTTTAGTCGAAAAATTATTTAAAAAATACAGAACTATACTTTAAAATAAAAGGAAACTAAGAAATATTATGACCATTAAACTTAACAATTAGATTTATTAATAATGAAATATTTTTTCATTCATTATCATATTGAAGGCTATTTAAATTCGAACATTAAAAAATAGTTTTAAATTTATTTAACTTTGAACTCTATATTTTTCTGAAGTTTTTTCTCACTCTAGGTACTTTTGAATAAAAAATTTTATTGCTAAACCATAAAAAATAATTATGAAAATTCAAATGCAACTTATTGATTAAAATCTAATGTTCTTATGGAGATATCTAAATTCTTCAAATATTTTAGGATTAAAAATAAATATTATGTAATAATATTTTTCATTAATATAAAATGTAGTCAAATCATTTTTTATAATTATTCAAGGCCACACAGAATTTAAAAAAATATATTGTTATTTAAAACCTTTAAGAAAAATTTCAATATTAGATATTTTGATAGATGATGAAAAAAAATTGAGTGCTCATTTAAATTAATTTTAATTTTTATTGGAATTGCCAAGTTCTCAAATTTTATAATTATAGTTCTATAGCATTTCAAGTGTAAAAAATTAGTTTATATTAATTTTAATATAAATAATTTGAATGGGTAACAGTGCATCGTAAAATGAATTTAATGCTTAACATTATTAGAATAATTCAGGTTTATCTATAAAAGAAGTAGAAGGGATAAAAAATGTTTTTGATTCTTTGGATCCAAAAGTAAATATCGAAAAAATTCAAAATGTTAGGATGGCCAAATATAGACAGGAACACTTCGAAAGCTTTACAGAGATTCATATGATGCTCCATAGTTAAATAATAAGATTGGTGATAGAGAAACATTAACTTTTGATCAATTTTTTGAGTTGATGAAAACAGATATGCTTGAGAAAAAACGACAATTCCCTGGAGTAGATTTCGATGATGGTATAAACGAAAATGTTTAATGCTTCTTTTGCCATCCTTAAAGACAACATAGTTGAATTCATATATATACATTAAATTGAATTCTTGGTTATATATGTATAAATAAATTTGCAATTTTTTCTTTAAGAAAATATCTATTTCAAAATTTCTTTGTGAGACAAAAACAATCAATTGGAGCTTATTATTTTCTTTAATTAAAAAAAGGATTTTAATTCTTAAATTTTAAGGAAATTTATTAATCATAAGTAATAATTTTAATCTCAAATACTTTGCAAATTTATTTTAGAAGTATTATAAGAATATATATTTAAATAGGTTTTTGATATACGATGATATATATCATTAAATAAATTAATCCTTATTTAACTTTTTTTTAAGCATTTCTTCAACTCTATTAGCAACTAATGGATGATATAACCATTTATCTAAAGCAAACCAGGCTTCAGCTTGAGTTCTTAAGTAAATTAAATATTTACGGATAATTAGGGATTAAAACTTCATAAGTACCAACAACATAAGATCTAACTCCCAAACTTTATAAAAATGTATGAACTGCATCAAGTCCAGGATCATATTTGCATAGAATTACAGTTTTATACCATTTGAAGGCAATTTTAGGCCCAGATTTAGTTCCTGATAATTTATAATAGTCATCTAAATCTTTTAATTTTGCATGATTTAATTTAGTATAATTATCTAAAATTTATTGCATGAAGATCATTTTTTGGTTGGCCATGTAATTATTGTAATCATCAGCATTATCTGGTTTACCTTCATTTATCCATTTATTTGCTAAAGCAACAGCTTCATCATATTTAGAAGTTTTAAATTCAATAGTTTTTGGAGGTAACCCTAAATATAAAAGTAAAAAATACCTTATTAATAAACCCAAGGTTTATAAACAACAATAATTTCATCAACAATTTTTTAAGTATTTATTTTAACATTTGATCTAACCCATTGTAATAAGAATTTGTAGAAATCATCTTCATCAATACTTTAAAATTTAAAATGATCTAAGTATTATCTTAACATTAATTTAAAGTTTTCTTCTCCTATTAATTATTCTAAATAATATAATAATTAATATCCTCTTTCATAAGGGACTGAAGAAGTAGAATCATCAGGATTTTTCCAAATAGTAGTTGGATGTAATGTTTAATATGATTTTTCTTCAGGATCAGTAAAACCTTAAATTGCTGAAATTAAATTAAAATTTCCATTAATAGCTTCAATAATATCATAATCTTAAGGTCTTACGTATTTATATGTTTTTCTTTCTAAAAATACACAAAATCCTTCCATAATCCACATATTTGACCAATTATTACCAGTAACTGTATTACCCATCCAAGAATGGGCAATTTCATGAACTGCAGTTCCAACACCACTTTTATCTCCTACAATAATAACAGGACTTGCAAAAGTTAATAAAGGGTGTTCCATTCCACCAAATGGAAACGATTAAGGTAATATAACTATCTTATAATCTCCCCAAATATATGGACCAATATAATCAGTCATTTTTTCTATGAAAAATGGTAATTCTTCTAATTCTTTTGCATAGTCATCTAAATAAAATGGCTCAGAAATAACATAACAATTTGCTCCAATATGTTTCTATTCAATCTCTCCTGCTACTATACCTATCAAATATGCTGGAATTGGAATATTTAATTAAAATGAATATTAATAAAATGTGGATTCTAATCCGTATTATTCGATTAAAGGTAATGATGCAATTTATTCTCCTGTCATAAATGCTTTAATTAAAGGATTTGTGCTTATCACTGTTGATGTATAAGTAAATTTCACACTTGGTGTATCCTGTAGAGGTATTATTGAACGACAATTATTACTTTCACATTGAGTAAACATGTAAGGTACATTCTTACTATGAGTTTATTCTTTTGTCAAAAAACCTACAGCCCTTGCTCTTTCATCAAAAGCGTATTTAATCCTTAATGTTAAATTTTCTAAAGGATTATAAACTCTATCCAAAACTATATGTAATCTGTCACCTTAAATTAAAGATTATTATTTGACGACTTGGATTTCATATTTAAAAGCATTCCCATTCAATTAATATACATTAAGAATGTCTAATTGATATACATCTAAATCAATCTATTATAAATATAAACTGATACATAATTGGCATGCTTTAAAAACTTAAAAGAAATTTGAGCTGTGCCATTAACTATTTTTTTATCTAAATTTAATAACCATTCTACATGCAAATGGTTCATTCTTACTTCCAAATAATTACTAAAAGTATTTGGATCAACATCCACACTCAAACATTAATGCATCAAGAAAGCAAATATAATTAGTTTAAACATTTTAATATATTTAATATATTTAATAAATATATTAAATTATTAATGCTATATTTTAAGTTCTTTTACTAGCTGAATCAATATCAAATATTTATACTCTTTTTAACATTTTTAATAAGGTTGATACTTTTTTTGAATATAGAAATTAGAATTAACTATAATGAATAAGTTCTTGATATTTATGATTGGTAGTTCTTGTTGTACTGATTTAATTTAATTAAATATGTTGCATATATTTAGAAGAAGTAAGAAATACATAAAGGTTTAGGTTTACATAAGATTGATATTTTTGGATAAAACATCACATTAAATATGAATCAAGAAGCTTAATACACAACTGAATTTGGAGGAATATCCTCTTTAATTATTATTGTTGTTGTCGTGTTATTCTTCTTTTCAAACATCTTGGATTTTTTTGCAAAAACTTAGGTTTTTACAGATGATGAGACTTTAATATCTAAGGATCCATTATTATTAGAACTTAATTCTGAAAATTATATATTCGCTGTCTCAATTGAACAAGCTAACTTTTCTATTAATCCTTTTTTTAACATTTCGATAGAGTAAAGGTAATTTATTCAATGAAATAAGATAATATGACAGAGATGATAATGGAGTTTTAAAGAAAACAATATCATATATATAACTTTAAGAATGCAAATTTGATTAATTTGATAAAGTCTTTTCTAAGCAAGGAATTAATTTTACCGAATAATTCAATACATTGGGATTGAAATATTGGTTATGCCCTAAGTAATTAATTAAAATAACTTTAGAGATGATTTTAAAATACTTTTGAAAGGTTCTTATTCAAGTGAGGAATTTTAATTTGTTAAACTTATAGTAAAATAATGTGAAAATTCAACATCTAATTAAATTCAATCTTGGAATCCAGTTTGTGCTGATGAGTAGGTTAAACAAAAATATTTGGCTAAAGAAGGATAATTTAAACTCTAACTCTACTAAACTAATACAATAATTAATTAGAATAAACCCGAAAATTATTTAACCTAGTTTTTAGATAGTGATATGTATTTTACATTTGTTCCGAATAAACTGTCAAGATAAGCTAATATTTATTTTAGAGAAGCCAAAATTATCAATGATAATAGTCTTTTACCAATTTAGTAATAAATGTATTTTATTGTTAAGAGATCTAGCAGAATCAGCTGTGGTTGTTAGAAAAAATGAAGACTTTAGAGATTTGACAGAATTAGGAAGAGATACAGATGATTAATATGCAATCATTTATTTAAGAAGAAGTTAATTCACTTAAATAATATCAAGAAAGTTTTAAAAATTAGGAGAATTATTGTCTTATCTCGGTGGTGTTGTTTAGATAATGAGATTACTCTTTGGTATTGTTATAGTATTTTGCAATAGATAATTAAGTAAATTCTTAAAATATTTAGTGTTAATTGAATTATCTAATAAATTGTATGATTTTAAAGAAACAAAATTAAAAATAGTAGAATAACCTTCTCCTCCATAAATTACTGGAGGTGTTCCATAAGATACTGCTAGATCTAAATATATAGAAGATTAACTTAATTCTCCTGAACCTGATGTCATTTTAGATGTCAATAATGATATATTCTAATCTCCAAGTACAACAAATATCAAAGGTGCAATAGACAAAATCTTATATGAGTCTAATCCCATCAGATTCTCATTCAAATTATTTCTAAATAAACTTACTTGTGGTTTAATGTTTAAAGATAGGAATGCTATCCTCCTAGAAAAAGCAATTAATAAAATGAATTAAGATTTAGATCTTCATAGCATTTTATATAAAATTCAAGAAATAAGTAAAATAAAGAAATTGTTATTCAATGAATAGTAAATGATTTTATTCAATTTTACTCCTAAACCATAAATATCTCTACATTCTAACAGTAGAGTTCCGTCACGTTTATTGATACATGATTAAAAAAAATCAAGATTAAAAAGATAAAATAATATAGATGGCAATTAATAAGATTAAATTTCATGTTTGCTTTTGAATGTACAATTTCTGTATTAAATAGGCTTATGCATAAGTTAAGGATGAGATTCCAAGTGAATTATTAAGTAATTGCTAATTTAGAATTAATCAAAAATTAATTGAATTGATGATTCAAGAAACAAAGGATGCTGATGTTTCATATAAACATCTATCATAATCACCTAAAAAACCTTTTATATCTTTTAAGTTTTAGATTAATGATTAATAAAATGATTAAGATTAAATCAATGAAAATATTGAAAACCCCATCATTACACAAAAACAATGAAATAAAAGTATTAAGTTTTATATGATAATATATTTTTATCTTCTAAATATTTTTTAATAATTTAATTAATATATATTCAATGAGAAAGTAAGTCTACACTTAAGCATATTTTTTGATCCAAAATAACCACAATTATAGCCATTCATTTGGAGTAAGAATGAAGTATGTTGGATTAAATACATTGATTGGAGTCTATGCTGCAGCTAGATATTATTTCAATGCATTAAGATTGAAAGTATTTATTTTTTTTAAAGCAACTAGTCAGCTAATGGCGAAACTACTTTCGATTGATTGGTTGAAAAAATATGAAAAATATAATAATAAATATCATAAGATATCATTACAAAATCTTAAATCTTTATCAGATGCCAAATAATTATTTTTAGAAAGAATTAATAATAGCATTTCTATCTCCATACATTGATCTGATATCAAATTCTAAAGAAAAACAAAATTTATTTATGTTAATTACTCAAAATTAATAATTCAATTATTATTCATAATTATTATTGTAAATTTAGACATTAGGTAAATCTTTATTAATAAATGCTTTTCCTTGAAGTATTTTAGGCTCTTCAGGACCAGTAAATTATATTCTTTTACAAACATCACTAAAATTTGGACTAAATTATTTATTTAGTAATCCAATAGCTGTATCATCATTATCATCTATCTAAATTTCAGCTTCACTCTTCTCCAAATGTTATTAATCAGTACCAATAAAACAGGAATTCTCTACAAAAGAATTCTATTCTGTTCTTTAAGTATGATTTATATAATTTCTATTCAAAGCATTCAAAAACTGATATCTTTTTTAACAATGTTAATTTTATTGTTAAATTTCCAGTTAATTTTATATCTAATTATTTATTAAATAAGATACCCTTTCAAGATCTAAAGTAACTGGAAGTAAATTTTTTCTAATAATTTCATTACATACTCTATTCCAAGAGGCTAGTATCGCTTCTTCTTCTTAATTTTTTTATCTAAAAGTCTTGTAACCTTAAACCTAATTCAAGATTTAATCAATATCTTCAAAATTAACTAATGTTTAATTTATTAAAGTGCTATTTGGACGTTCATATGAATCAGAGGATTGTAATACTTCCTTAATATCTTGTGTATTTGGAGTTCTCATTTTTATTTTATTACCTTCACTAATTGTTAAATGTTTTCTATCTGATCTATAACTCATATTGTGATGTTCACTCTCTCCAAAATTAGGCACTGATTATATTGTGTCAAGACCTTCACTTGATTCTAATAAAGATTTATCTGGTGTATAATAATCATTCGATTATTCCTCTATGATATCTAAGAAATATTTGATATTCTTTGGAATTCTAGATCTTTTTCTTCTCTTTACTTTCTTTTTCTATGCTTAATTGTTTTATTTTTTTTCACTCTCTTATGTTTTTTAACAAGGTTCACAAAATTCTTAATATGATTTTTTATCACTTTATTGCTCTATTGTGCCACTATTATTTATACTTAGGTTATCTTTCTCTAGTCTTTTACTAATATTTAAATTAGGCGTTTAATTTTCAACAGATTTTTAATCTTAATAATCATCATCTGAATTTTGAGAGAAGTTGAATTATTTCTATACAATATCATAAAAATTTGAAGTTTAATTGTAATTTGGATTATTTTTGAAGCTATCATAATCAACATGAAAATTTTCATCAAATTCATCAATTTCATGTTATTTACTTTTTTTACTAAAAGCAGATTCTCTAACATTATAATTATCAGAGTTTCTCTGACTAGAATATTGATTAATGTGATCATCTTTATTAATTGATATCTGTTAATTTGAATTTTATTAAAAGTTGCGATTAATTTGTTGTTAACTAGTTCTTGTGTTTAATATTTACTTAGAAGATTTGGAATTACTAGTTTGCTTCACATTCTTTTAAGTATATTCTTCTGAATTTCTCTATGACTTTTGTTAATTTTTTTAAATTGATGTATTTGTATTATAATTAGAATTATAATTGGTATTGTTCGAATTATAATTGTTAGTATTTTATTATGAATTAGTTTTAGGTATTTATTATTTATAATTTTATGGTTATTTCTAACTAAAAGAGTTCTAATTTGATTAATCTTATTAATTTAAAGTTGATAGTTATTTTTAACTATTTTATTTAGGAAATAATTTGAATCCATCTTTAAGATTATTTGTTATAGGTTCTTTATTTTATTGATTAATTTTTTATTCGCTTAAAGGTTGTTTTAATTTTTAATCGCTTGGAATAAATTAAGCACTTCCATTAGTATTAGAACTATTTTCAGTAAATTTAATGATATCATTTGCCATTTTCATAATATCATCAGCTACATTTGCTTATAAATCTTATAAAATTTCTTAAATTTTGCTTGGACCTCTTTTATGAGTTGGTTTACGGTCATCAACTGTATATTCAGTTTCATCAGTAAGAGTAAATAATCTTCCTCCAAATCCTTTATTTTAATTTTAAAAATGTTAAGTAAATGTTTATAAAGGTGATCTTAAATACTGAGATTATTAAGATTTTTATGTGCTCTATTAAGAAAGACAAGTTTCTTAACAAGGAACAGGAATATAATCAGTGTCATAATCATTTTCTTAATCTTCTACTTCTTATAATTACATACTGGTTCTTAGGATTTCAAAAACTGAATATTTAAATAACTTAATTTACCTTTTTATTTCTTCTCTATTTCTTATTCAGATTATTCTTCTACTATATTTGTTTAAAATAATACCCTCTTCATTATTAATAAATGATAAAACTTTAACTAACAAATTGTAATTTTATGGAATCATTTGGATAGTTTTTTGGTTCAACATTTCTGCTTCCCAAGTATCCGTTAATAATAAATATATTTATATATTTAATTAATTTTTACGTAAGTTTTAAAGTAAACTAACAAATTGATCAAAAAAGGTTTAACAAAATGATCTACAAATTATAAATTTAATTATTTATTATTTCTATATATATTTATGAATGCAGAAATCTAAAATAATTAACATTGATGAATTTGTTAAAAGGCTTTTTCTTTATAGAAATTAATAAAAGGAATCAATTAAATTCTAATTTTTTTAGTTCATCTTTCGATATCTGATTATATAATTAATTAAATGGAAAGAGTTGAATATTTAATTATATAATTTATAGAGTTTAAATATAAAAAAAGTAAAAAGTTAGAGCAATTATTATAAATTATAGAAACTTTATTAATTTATGAATCAAGGACTTTTCGCATAATGGATTTCAACAAAGCCTTAGATTACTTAAAATCGTTCTGTACCAATCTATGTAGATACTAGCTTTACTAGTACAATAACAATTGATATAAAATAAAATATGCTTATTAGTGATATTTCCAAATTCATTCATTTAGATGGCGAAAAATAAAACTTAAATCTTGTTCTAATACATTCTTCTGTTTAGAGGAGATTATGGGATTATGAAAAAGTTGAAGATGTTTTACATAATTCTAATAGCAAATTAGTGGTTTGCGATTTTTAGAAAAAATAACAGCCCATTGTTTAAAAATAACCCAAATATTTTGGTATTGATATTAGTTTAATGAAGATGATAATTTTAAAGCATACGGAAAACTCTTAAAAAAAAATAAATTGGGCGTTTATGTTGTTACATAAGTCTATTTGTCTTCAACATATTTTGGATTTAAAAATGAAAGGAAAGGTATAAATATTAAGACTATTTAGAGAAAATAAAATTGAGTAGTTTAAATAATGTGAGATTATTTACTTGGTAGAATAGTACAAAATTCGATTTCTAAATTGAAAACGAAAGAAAATTGTATCTTTTTCAAGCATTCAAAGAAAATGACTACTCATATTGGATTAGAAGTATTTCTGAATCTTTGAACGCAGCTTAATATAAATCTTAGCTTTAAAGCTTAGATGATAAAATTTAAATAGCAACTAGAAATTAAATTAATCGAATTGAAGAATTTGCATAAGATTCGCTTCAATAAATAAACATTAGTGGTAATTATTTATAATAACTAAAATTTTAAATCACTGATATTTGTGATATTAATATAATTGAATTTCTTTTAACAAAAAATAAAGATTTAGTTGCAGAAATTTTTAAACAAATTGAAAAGGATTCATATAATTTAATTAAGCCATTAGAATCTTAACCTTAAGAATAACATTTAAGAATATTTACTTCAAGATATCATTCATTAATTGAAAAAAATATTGATTTAGATAAGCTGGTCGAACAGCTAAATGATGAAATTAATTCAGCTTATTTAGGCTTTTTAAGAATATAAAAGATAAGAAATAAAATAATTCATTAAGCTTGTATTTAATTTAAAGAATAATTTGAGGAGTTGACTCCAAAATTTGATTAGTTTTATAGTTGATTTTTTTTAATTAAGAAAACTAATCTATATGAAATATTTAATTCATTTGCTCAGAAGTTGTTTAATCTCAATTCTACCACCAATTTTATATAAAATTATAAATTTTAAAAATCTATAATTAGCATTCAATATTATTTTTATATTAATATTTCAAGTTTCTTCATTTTTTTTAATTAATCATTCTTAATATATAATCTTATTGTTTGTATTTATATCTCCTATTAAGAAATATAATTTTAATATGTTAAGTTTAATTTATTACATAGTCAATTAATTAAATGAGCATCAAATTTATTTCAAATTTTTCTTATCATTTATTAATAAATTTTAGTATTTATTTAATTGATGATAATAATAAATTCATATGGCAAATGGCTTTGGTAAAGGCTTTTATAGGCCATAAAAATTCTTCGAAATTTAAGATATTTAAAAAAATAGTTACAATAATTTATGTTCAAAGTATCTTTCCTCAATCAAACTTTTTATTAATATAAAACATTACATTATTATTACAATACTTCAGGTATTTATTATCCTAAAAAAACTTTGTACCTCTGATCTCTGATGTAAATTGATATAAAATTTTTAGGCTGCTTTCATTCAAGTTTAGAGACGTTAACAAGATACTTAGGCAAATGTTTATAAATGTAGAGTAGAAGATTGCTATTACTAAAAAAATTGTCTTTCTGGTGTATGCACAAAACTTTACTAGATAATTAAATAATATAATGAAAGCTAAGATATTTCAACAGTGTGTTCAGAATAAGTGGTGAATAAAAATGTAATATTTTTCTAATTAAGATTCGAAGCTCATTATTAAATTCATAAAAATATATCACCATAATTTTGAAATAATTTAATTTTATATAAATAATAATATATTTTTTTTAAGATTTAAAATAAATTTTATGTATTATATTTTTTCGATTTGGATTTTGTTTTTATTTTGCTTTTTGAAATTTGATTTAAGCTAAAAATTTTTTATATTTTTGATTTTTTGGAATCATTTAAGGAATTTCATAAAAAGCTTAATAAACTCTATCGCATTTACTGTGAATTTGTTAAACTCCATTTTTCCATTACTCTAAGCATTTCTATTAATTTATCCAATTTTTATGTAATTAATTCCATCCATAATTAAAAGTAAAATCTGGCTAATTTTTTAAATCAAAAGTTGCAGCTAACAAATTTAAAGGAAAAGAATAATTAGGAATTTTAAAATAGTAAAATAGTTAATTGTTGACAAATCTGATATTTCTTTGATCTTCTTAGACAGGATTTTTTTCTCTTTTAAATTGTAAAACTTTTTTTATTTTTTTTAACTTTAAATTTAACTCTTTTTTCGAGCTAATATTTCATTAAAATGTTTTTTTAAAGCTTTTACCTTCGATATCAAATAATTTTAAAAGCTTGTGCAACAAACTTAAGAATTATAAAGTTGTTAAGTTTAATCTTTTTAATTTTAAACTCTAATTCGTTAATTTTTAATTATATCTGTTGATTTTGAGATTCTCCTTATTATCGATTTGTATTTATTCATATTATTAAGGTTTTAAATTTATTAAGGAAGATACTTGATATTAATTACTTAATTGAGTAATATTTTGTTTCTAATTTGTCCTTAACAAAGCTGATTAGAATATTCTCAAACTAAATCATATAATTATTATTTTTTTTTTTTAGCTATTTTATTATGATACTAATTAGCTACCATTTATCTACCAAAAAATGATTAAAATTTTAGCATAGTTTACACAAAATTTTGAAGCAAGTTTATATTTCAATTTTCTTATAATGTAAAAAAATGTAAGCATTTGATTATTATTCTCCAATAATTCTTTCTTTAGAATTTGAAAATTTAGTGTTAAAACTTTCTTGTTTATTAATAAAAAAATTTTTTAATGTTCAAAAAATAATTTGTAAATTTACAAATGTTGAATAATTGTTTTTATGGCTAAACAAAATTCCAAAAATTGAATTATTATTGAAAATTGATGAAAAAGAATAATTCTAGCTCGCTTTTTTAAATTATGATAATAAATGTTGATCACCCTAAATGAATTAAGAAAATTAGATATCAAGTTTTATTCAATGGATTTGAAAGGAAATTATAATTATTATATAAAAATTAAAACTTAATTTTTAAGTTTATTAATAAAGAAAGGATAATTAATTTAATAGTAAATAGAGGAATAGTTATTACTAAATATTATCAAACTCTGGATATATGAACTCATATTGAGATTTGATTAATTCAAATTTGAAGAATTTCAAATAAATTAAACAAATTTTATTTAATCTATAACAAATTGATAAAAGTTATGTTGTTGGATACTGTAGTATCTATTGATTTTAATTATTTTGAAGAGAATATCCTGAAAATAAATAATATGTTATGATTATTTAATGAAATCATAGATTAATTAATTATTCAGACAAATCTTTAATTTTATCAACACTTTTACTGATTTCAATTTCGAAATGTAAGATTTTATAGATTACATAAATGATTGAAGGATTCTTTGTATTAAGTAATTTATTTTGGATCAAGTCATCGATTTCATTTTAATCTTTGTCGTTCAATTCTTCTGGAGACTAAGAATATATATAAAATATAAATTTACATTTAATTTAGCTCTTAAGAAATTGATAACTTCTTCAAATAGTTTTTATCCTAAATCTTGAATGCATTCTTTTTGTTTAATTAATAAGAACTATTCTAATTCCATTTTTCTTTTTTCAGCCTCTAACAATTATTTATTAAGATCCATTTTCTTATAATCAATAGATAATTCAATGAATTGATTTCCTTGATTTGTATCTTCAAAAGTTTCTTCTTGGATAGTGTGAATATCCCTATTTTAAATAGGTTATTCATATCCATAATCAGCAGTGTCATCTTTTCCTTATTCATCATTTTGATCTTCAAAATCATCAGGGTCAGTGTATGCCTAGAGATTTAAATAATAAAAATATTACTCCTTTATCTGAATCCTATTAATTGTCATACTTTTTTTGAAGATTCTATTTTTCTATAGTATTAAATTCAGATTTAAATTGTACTTAAACATGATTATATTCCATATCTACTTATGATTCATTGTTTGTTGTTGGAATTTCATCTACAAATGAAGTAATATCTATGATCTCTCTTTCTGGTTGAATTACTTTTAAATTCTTTTCTTCTTTATAAACAAACTCAGGTAAATTGACTACCATATCAACTTCTTCTTTTGAACAAGATTATTATTTATTTTATTTTGTAGTAATATCTTTAGCTACATCAATTTTATCGGTTTTTCTTAAAGGTTCTTTAACTTATCTAGCAGATTCTTTAGGTGCTCCTTTTCCAACTCTTTTTTTATCAGTTTCTTCAATATTAGAATTAGAAACCTTAGCTTTAATTTAAACAATAGGTTTTTTTGTAGGTTAAACTTATTGACTTGAAAAATTATTAATTTGTTAATTAGATTAAGATGAAATAATAGGAGAAGTAACTGGTTAAAATTCTGCTTTTAATAATAATTCAGGTTTAGAAACTATAATTCGATCATCTTATTTTTATTTTTGTAATTCATTTACTTTATCCCTCCAATCTTTATAAAAATCATCCGTTTTTTAACCTTAAATTTGTTATGGAACAGATGGAGGTGGAATTTATACTATTTTCTTTTATTAAATGGGAGTATCTTTAACAGGTTCTTATTTAGCTTTTACTTCAATTTGTTAATTCTAAGAGGATTGAGGAACTTTAGCTTTAAAAGGTTTACTTTAAGGAGTACTTTTAATTGAAACAGGAATAGGAGTAACAAAAGAAGAAGTTTAGACAATTTCCTTAGGTTTTGGTATAAGAGGAGTTTGAATGATTGCATTTGATTAAAGTTGTTTAGAATTTGGATGAGGTTAATTTAAATTTAATTAAATTCTTAAGTTTTATGCTTATAAAATAAGACCTGTCTAATGTGATAGTTATAATTACTTGATTTTTGTAAAAGTTAAAACGCATCAGGTCTTTAATTGTAATTAGTTTATAAACATTAATCAATCAATTATGCTAATCCTTAAGAATACATTTATCCAATTGGTTCATATTTACCTTTAATAATTTTCAAAACTAGTGCTCCTTAACTATTAGCTTCAAATGGATGTTTAAAAGTACAGAGTTCATAAATTACACATCCTAATGCCCAAATATCACTCTTTTCATTATNCTTAAACATGATTATATTCCATATCTACTTATGATTCATTGTTTGTTGTTGGAATTTCATCTACAAATGAAGTAATATCTATGATCTCTCTTTCTGGTTGAATTACTTTTAAATTCTTTTCTTCTTTATAAACAAACTCAGGTAAATTGACTACCATATCAACTTCTTCTTTTGAACAAGATTATTATTTATTTTATTTTGTAGTAATATCTTTAGCTACATCAATTTTATCGGTTTTTCTTAAAGGTTCTTTAACTTATCTAGCAGATTCTTTAGGTGCTCCTTTTCCAACTCTTTTTTTATCAGTTTCTTCAATATTAGAATTAGAAACCTTAGCTTTAATTTAAACAATAGGTTTTTTTGTAGGTTAAACTTATTGACTTGAAAAATTATTAATTTGTTAATTAGATTAAGATGAAATAATAGGAGAAGTAACTGGTTAAAATTCTGCTTTTAATAATAATTCAGGTTTAGAAACTATAATTCGATCATCTTATTTTTATTTTTGTAATTCATTTACTTTATCCCTCCAATCTTTATAAAAATCATCCGTTTTTTAACCTTAAATTTGTTATGGAACAGATGGAGGTGGAATTTATACTATTTTCTTTTATTAAATGGGAGTATCTTTAACAGGTTCTTATTTAGCTTTTACTTCAATTTGTTAATTCTAAGAGGATTGAGGAACTTTAGCTTTAAAAGGTTTACTTTAAGGAGTACTTTTAATTGAAACAGGAATAGGAGTAACAAAAGAAGAAGTTTAGACAATTTCCTTAGGTTTTGGTATAAGAGGAGTTTGAATGATTGCATTTGATTAAAGTTGTTTAGAATTTGGATGAGGTTAATTTAAATTTAATTAAATTCTTAAGTTTTATGCTTATAAAATAAGACCTGTCTAATGTGATAGTTATAATTACTTGATTTTTGTAAAAGTTAAAACGCATCAGGTCTTTAATTGTAATTAGTTTATAAACATTAATCAATCAATTATGCTAATCCTTAAGAATACATTTATCCAATTGGTTCATATTTACCTTTAATAATTTTCAAAACTAGTGCTCCTTAACTATTAGCTTCAAATGGATGTTTAAAAGTACAGAGTTCATAAATTACACATCCTAATGCCCAAATATCACTCTTTTCATTATAAGGTTTCTCTTCACACATTTCTGGGGATAAGTAATAAGGAGTTCCTACCATAGTTTTAGCAAAGTTATTTTAATCATTTAATAGTTTTGCTACTCCCAAATCTCCAATACGAACTTAATCTTTTGATAAAAATATATTCATTGACTTTATATCTCGATGCAAAACTTTATTTTTATGAAGATATGCTAATCCTAATGTTGTTTAAATCAAAAATTTCCATACTTAATTTTCTGATAATGGTCTTCCCATTTACATTTTTAGTAATTTATGTAAATCTCCACCTTCACAAAATTCCATTACTATACATAACAATTACTTATCTATAAATGATTCATAATATTTCACAATATAAGAACTGTCTAATTTTGATAAAATACTTGCTTCATTCAAAGCTTCATTTTTCAATCTTTAATTCATTTTTGAAATGTTTATTTATTTCATTACATATGTTTATTTATCAACTTTACGTCTTACTTTATAAACTTATCCAAAACTACCCTCTCCTAATTTATTTAAAATTTCAAATTCATTAAGTTTCGATTCCATTAATTTAATAATATAACAAATAATACCTTGCTAAAATCAATTTCAAAGAGGAATCCTTCTAATTAATTTCATTATTTAATTATGTAAAATAAAGACGTCTCAAGTAAACTTTATGTCATTTATCATGACCCTTGTCTAGATGGAATTTATTCTTTAACTGGACTTGTTTTACCCATTCTTGTTAAAATCAAAAAAGATAACTGGACTATTTAATAATATCTTTAATTACTCAAATAACAACTCACTAAAATATCTAAAGAAATACAAACAATCTAATAATTTAAACAAGAAATCCTTTATTAAGATGAACCTATTGAAAATTAAAATATGGGTTTCTTCTATCCTACTATTTAAGATTTATGCTATATGCCTATAAGATTAAGTGAAGATTCTAATGAAGTTTAGAAAATCATCAAATTTTTAAATGAAGATTCCAAATCTTCCATTTTAATTATTGTTGATTATTTTGGAAGAACATGGGAAAATCTATTATTGCTAACTTAAAAATTTTAATATGTGATTGTTATTGATCATCATTAAACATGTGTTAATTCCATTCCAGATTATAAAGCTGATAAATATTAAGTCTTAAATAAAGTCTCAGGAATTGAAAATCTATTTATGTTAGTAAGTATAGATAAGGCTGCATGTTTATTAGTTTAAGATTTTCATGAATAAATATTTTAAACTAAATATACATCATTACTTCCTCCAAATATAGGAACTAAATTTACATTATTTACTAAATATATTTCAGATAATGACTTATTTGTTTTATAATATCCTGAAACAGAACCTTTATAAATGGCAATAATGAGAAGAAGATTATAATTTGACGTTCGTTAGAATCCAGCAATCTTTTATAAATTGTTAGAATTCGACTTTGAATTTTTAATAAAAGAAGGAAAATAATTAGCAATATAAAGAAATAAAAAAGTTGAAAGTTTAGTTAAGAATCGTAAAACTGTAGTATTTGGAAAAGATGCAGTAGGTTATGCACTATATTGTGATGATTTGAGTATTATGAATCCTTTAGGTAATGCATTAGGTATCTTGGCTATGAGATCTGGTGATTAAAATTTAGGTGCTGTTTATCATGATGATAAAACTAACTCAACTTAATATAAAATTCATTTGAGATCAGCTCATCATGATGAAAATGGAGTTTTACTTAATAGATTTAGATGTGATGTTTTAGCAGAATCATTTGGTGGAGGAGGTCATGTTGGTGCTGCATCTCTTTATATGAAAAAAAAAGAATGGAAAAAATTAATGTTTGAATGATTATATTTAATTATTATATATTATTATTATTTATTATATATTATTATTATAGAAATTATGTTGAATTTTATTAGAAATTAATTAATAAATTCATGTTAATCTCATTTTTATTGGTTATTGTCTAACTATAAAATTACCTTTCAAAAAATAGTAAGATGATATTAAACTAAGCATTTGAAAGTTAACTCATGAATCACAAAATAAAAAATAGGAATGTTCTCAAATTGAGATTATCATAAACAATTAACATCAAAAAGCTTCAACTCAAGAAATAATTATACTTTTTTCATTTAGAAAGATAATTTATGTATTTTTGATATATTAATTTGTTTCAATTAGATAGTTCAAATAGAATCAAAAAATTTTAAAATTTTGAATTAAGAAAAGTATCTAAAAATTAGATAATTTAAATAGCCATTTAACATAAGCTATTTAAAAGTAATACCATAATTCATTTAAAATACTAATTAGTGAATTGTTTCTTAGGTATTGATTTGATTATTTTAAATGAATGTAATAAAAGAAATCAAATATCTATTAAAAACAATTTTGTATTGAATTCATAAATATAAAAAAACAATATCATTTCAGGATTGCATTGCAGCGTTGGATTAAAAAAAAATAACTGGATAACCAAAATAGCGATGTTATTAATAGTTCTAATAGTAAGGATTATAGAGTAATGGCATTGGTTAAACACTTGGAATAACTGTTTAATGCCTTGGAATAACATGAGGAATAAAAATTTGATGATCAGAAGTATTGGAGTTTTCATTGACATGTTCAACTTTAATATGACTTAACTTTCTATGATCAATTTCTATCTGATTTGCTAGGAAATCAGGATTGTAAGTATTGTACTTTTATATATATTTTAAGATTAATTACTCTTATTTTAGATCCAGCTTATCCTAAGATACATTTTATATATACTAAATGTATTTTTTTAGCAATTTTCTTGACAATAGAATTATAACAATTTTTAATTTTATTATCAGTTCTTCCAGGCATTTATTTTGAGATACCAGCCCAATTTTTCTTCATTTAGTAAGCCTTAATCATTATATGTTATTTTTCTTAATCAGTAAATGGCTTTCTTTAGTATATAGATAAGTATTACTTATTGATTTAAGGATTAATGACATTGTTGTATCGTTCCCGTATTTACTTTTGATATCTTAAATTTTTTGTGATACTAATAAATTCTTCAGCAATTATTGTCCAATCATTGTTTGGATATTTCCTATTATTATTAATTATTAATACTTTCTTAATTCAATTAATATTTCATCTTCTTCTTATGTCCAAGGAATTTCTTTTAAATTTTGTTTTAATAAACTCATCCATTTAACTAAAAGAAACTATTCAGGAAGTTCTAATATACTTGCTAACTCTTCAAAAACCCCTTTTTGATGCTAAAATATAAATTTCGGCTTCATATATACCAATTCATTGAATTTTATTTGTCTCAATTCAGCTAGTTTAACAACGCACCAAATTAGTAAATATTTATCCTTTTAATGCCACTTACTACGATCCACTTTTTTTGTTCTATGATTTTCTTTAAATGTGATAAATACGATTAAAATTCATTGCTTAAATAATGTTCTAATTGTTAAAATGACATTTTTGCTTTTGGCAACTTCACAATCTACTATAGATGATCTTCATTTAACTCTAACAACTTAGATTCACCTAATAAGTCAAGGAATTAAGTCCAATTTATAGGTTTCATTTAATTTAAATTAATAATCTTTTTTTATTCTAATCTTCCTCTTAAACTAAGGATATTATGATTAAAAATTTTTGACCAGATTGTAGCACCCCGTTTTTAAGCTTAAACTTGTCATTTTATTTTAAAGCTAAGGTCTAAACTTAGAAATATCTAATTTTTAATTTTAATTAATTTTCTAATTAGTATGATAGATTAATCCTAAGGATGATTATTCTTAAAATGCAAACAAAATTATACTTTGAAGAGATAAAATTATGTAAAAGTGATTTTATGTTCATTATTAATTGATGCATTGTATTTATTCTTATAAATACTTGTATATTTTTAATTTAATTCTACTATTAAAACACTCTCAACAGTCTTAAATGAAGTTTCTTTAATATTATTGAAAAAATAAATCTATTCATATTGTTTTAAATATTTTGAATTAGTTAAATATTTATAAAGATTTTAATATATTTATAAAAATTGTTATCAATAACCAAAATTTTGACATAAAAACAGATTAAATTTAGTTTAGCTACCTTATTTTTTTGAAGAAATGGTATTTTACAGTTATTTAGTATTAATTTATATACATTTATAAAAAATATTTTGTTATATAATGATTTTATAAATTCTATCAAGCATTTTGATTTGGACCCACAAGTTATAATTTAACATTTAAAAATGCTTCTTTTGCATCTTTGATTTCTCTATTATCAACTCCTAATGATAAAAGCAATTGATCTAAAAGATTTAAAAGTGTTTCAAATTAAGCTTCTGTTAAATTCAATTTGCAATGTCCTGAGAAGTTTAATTAAGATGATGTCAGGTTTTATCCAAATAAATGTAGTACTACGGAAATGAAATGCTATTTAAATTTCTAAGAATTTATTTAATATAAAAAATACGCTCTAATCAACATTTTATAAAAGGGGTTTAAATTCCTTATTTTTTGAGACACGTTCAAATAACATTGATATTGTTGATTAAGCTGATTATTCTCCACCTAATCTTTAAATTAAGGGAACCTTTTAAATACTTGCATCTAAGATTTTAGCTAAAGATAATAAAATTAATACCACTCCCTCTATTTTCTTAATTTAAGACTTTTATTCCAACAATACCAATAGCAGCAGCAACAGCTGCAATGGCAACGACTGCTTTATTTTTTTCAATAAAGTTTTGAATTTTTTGCATAAATATAATTTTAATATAAATATATGATTAGATTTTAAAAATCACTAGTAAACACTATTCCTAGATTCAACATAGTATATGGCTATGTACCAAAGAGATCTCCTTTTGATAAAACTCATTACATTGATAATTACATACCAAGATAAATTCCTTATCCAAAATCAAGAAGACCAAGATTAACCTAATGGGATGATGAATAAACAGTATGGCCAATTATTCCACCATCCCCAATTCTTCCAAGAAAAAAATTATTATAATAATTAGAATAAGAGGAATATGAAAGACTATAAATAATAAAAGTAATTGCATTTAATAATTAAAGCCTATGACATTTCCTGATTTCAGAGTTGGTGATATAATTTAAGTTAAATGGATTCATAATATGAGTGAACCAACTATGAATACTTATTAAGGTTTATGTGTTGGAAAAAGAAGATCAAATTCATTAGATGCTTCATTCAAATTCATTTTTAGATATTGTGGTGTTGATGTTTTCATGAATGTCAAATAAAATTCACCTTATCTTAAAGAAGTTAGTATTCTAAAAAAAGGATCAGGTAATATTAGGAATAAAGTTGCTTTATTCACAAAGAGATTAGCTAAATAATAATTCATTACTCCTATTTTAAAAAAGGGAAAACCTGTAAGAAGAAAAGATGATCCAATTCGTAAGAGAAGTTCAAGATCTAGAACTTCCTTATCTATGCTTAAATCTATTGTTGATCCATTATTGGTTGAAAAACCAGTTGAAAAGAAAAAAGTACATAAAAAGAAATAACAATTATCTGAAACTATTGTAGAATCAAATGAAAACACTAATAAATAATCATGAGTCTTTTAGTATACGCATAAATATGATCATCATTATTATTATTATTATTTCTACTCTCTTTTTTATTTCATAAAACTCTCAAATTATTTACTTAATATTTATGAATTTATATTCATTGTTTTTGCTTTCAAATATTTCGATTTTATATCAATAACTTCAGTATTATATTCATAAATCTTTAAAACTTCAGGAGATTTCGATTTTATATTTTTTAAAGTATTTTTGTTGTTTCCTTTAATATTCATTGTATAAACACTAGAGCTAGGATCCAATGCTTTTTTAGTTTTATCACATTCAGTAGTTGTTTAAAATTAAGAGAAATCTATTTCTCCATAATGCCGATTGCCTTTTTCAGCTAATTTGTTTTTCCACATAAGAATTTATTATCTTAAATAAATTTTAATATTTTTTATATTAAAAAGAATATTAGTACTTTAATAGGTAAAAATTATTGATTTCCTACATTAAACATTTTTAATTGTTATTAATCATAATCTATCCTTTATTATTATATATAATATTCTAAAGATTTAAGAAATGATTAATAGTTGATAAGAAATTGATTAAATTCAATTTAGTTTATTAAATAATTGGAAAATAAAATATATATAATTTTCAATAAATAATATCTGCTATAATCATCTCTTACAATTAATATCTTCATAGTAGTCATATTCCTCTAATGATAATGAGTCAACACTTTCATCTACTCCAAATGATTATGTTATTCTTTAATAGTCATCATCATAAGTTAATAATAGATTCTATAATAATAAGTCTTATTTACTGACTATTTAGTTGTATCATTTCTTGATTTATGAAAATCATCTCTATCCCCTTCAATTTCATAAGTTTTGTTTCCCTTTTAAGTTTATCCTTTTTATAAGTCTATAGCGTAAGGATTATTTAATTTTTTTCCTATAATCTAATAGAGATCATAATCATATTTCTTATCTTATGATTTTGGTTATTCATCTAAAACAAATGTGTAAGAATCAAATAGTGCTTATTTTTAAGTATTTCCTTTACTGTTCAAAACCTTTTAATTTTTTATTTGAATTTCATCCTCATACTCATAAGCATTACTACCTATATAATTATTCATTTTTGAATTCTGTTAAATTTTTGTTAATAATAATAATCATTCTTAAGGGTTACTTGAAAAAATACTCTAATTTCAAGCCTAAATAATGAAGAAAGAGCATTAATTTTATTGATCGTCCCTCCTTATTTTATAAGCATTAAGAGCTGGCTATTCTTGTTTTATTTAAGGTTAACCGTTGCTTTCTTTTTTTTTATTTCTTAAAATCAGTTTATTCCATTTTTTACTTATTTTCTATTCTTCTGTTCCTGTTTTATTTTTTTTTCTTTTTTATATTATTCTTTATTTTATTAGACCCTTATTAATTATTAATTTATTTCTGCAGGACTGAATTTTTTATCGGACTTTTAATTTTAATTTTTGACAATATAATAAAAATTCAAAATATTCCAATATTAACTCAAGACTTTTTATTTTTTCTGTGATTCCTTTGATTTAATTTAATAGAGCATGTTCTCATTAAAATAAAAAATTTCCTTTTAATCATTAATCTAAAGATTCAATTAACTTTAGAAATTAAAATGAAAGGTATTACTTTATAAACTTCCACATTTAACTAATGAAGTTTCAGTTTCAATATTTGTAACTATTGAATTTTTTAAGATTTTCAATATTTAAGTATTATTCATTTATTAAATTAATATACTCAATCAATTTGATCCAATGATTAATCTTATTTTTTATCTACTTATTTAACATCCTCTTATTTTTAAACGTTGGTTGTATTACAACTTACTTTATGATTTGGCCAATCACCAACTTAACAATCTTTACTACAATACCACACTTATTTGCAACGTGAACATCTTTTAGTAGCTTCCAAAGAACATTTCTGACATTTAAAACCATCTATAATACCTTCAAATACTGTATTTGAATATAGTTCTGCCATTCTCTTGATATCTATTAATATTAATAGTAAATACAATACCTTCTTTAATTGTTGGATCATCAATTTAGAAAAACTCTTCTTTTTATTTCTAAGCAATAGAACTCCAATTTTTATCTTTACATATTGTCAAACGTAATTCAGGCAATTATTAAACAACTATAGTATTCTTACTTTAGGCCTATACTTACATAAGAGATAATTCTTCTAATGATCTTAGCATATCAACTAGTTGAGGTATCTAATCTAATAATAATTCATTCATAAATTTTCTTAGTCTTAGTAAGTTACTCTTTTTAAAATCATTCAATTCATATTTCCTTCTACTTTCAGGATCCATAAATAAATTATAAATTGTAATCCATAATTAAGCTTCAATTTTTGGTAATTTGCTATAATCCTCTTTTTTTAATGTAACCCATTTAGATTATTCAAATACTTCTCTTTCATTATTATGATTAATTCTTAACCAAGGTTTTTCTTCTATCAAGGGAATAAGTAAAAAGAAAAAATCATTATCAACAATAATTTAATGAAGAATGTTGATTGGTAAATGCTTAATATGATCAGTAATAAATCTAATGATGCTTAGACACATCATTTAAATTTAAAATTCAACATTTTGAAATTGTTCATCTATTTCATCTTCTTTCGTTCTATTCTTAAAATAATCTATGCTTTTTTTCTCAATCTTTTTTGCAGGTGGCCTAAATCTTTTTTACAATTCAGTACTTTTATAGTAAAGCTGTTAATTTTCGATAACAATAATCCACTACTTCAAGAATATAACCTTCTGATGCTTCAATCGAAGTTCTGTGAAATAAACATATTTACAGTAGATTGCATACAATAGCTTCATGTTATAATACTGTGTATGATCTAATTGATGATAATTCTGTAAAATGTGATTTCAAATAAGGAAAAACATATTGTTTCCACATTTCAGTCATAATTAAATCATAAATCAAAGGTTTAATTTTATCGAAAGTACAAAAGGCTTCCATAATGAATTCATCAGATCTAGCTATAGCATTTATATGTGCTTAGAAATTGAGTTTTTGTAATATCTCATCCTACGTAAACCATCTTTCTTAATGAGAAATTATTACTTTTTGCATCCCAATTAAGTAATTTCAAACATCTAAAGACCTTCAATATAATGCTCAGCTTCATATGCTGTTAATATATCACTTAATTGAATACTCATTTTATTTTATTTATAATTTAATCAAATATCAAATATCAAATGAATAACAGAATTTAGAAGTCTTATACTAAATATTATATTTATAATTTATTTTATATATATATCTAAAATGTCATCCAAATTTTAAGAAGGGAAATGTTCTTCTCCAAAATTAGAGAACAAAATAAGAAGTAAGACCGTATAAAATGAAAAATTTGAAGATTTAAACATGGAATAAATTTTACTTAAATCTATAAAAATAATTCAAAAACCTTTAATATATAGAAGTTAGAATGATAAATTACTGTTACATTGTATAAAAAATTAAATTATAAGAATTACTTAGTACAATAAAATATTTTGCCCAATTATTTGAATCTAAGTAATAACTAATATTTGATATTGCCGATGCACTTTAATATAAATTTATTCAACGAAATGAAATAATTTTTAAATAAGGTGATTAGGGAGATTTATTTTATATAGTTTTGAAAGGTACATTATTAAAATAATATAATTAGGAATTGTGTCTATTTAAATAAATATTCCATAAGACGATATTTTTGTTCCAAAAGAAGTTGCAACAATATTAGAAGGAGGATCTTTTGGAGAATTGGCTTTATAGAGTAGCTAACCTAGAACAGCAACAAGTATATGTATTACTGATTGTTATTTTGCTACAATTGATAAAAAAACATATAAACAATTAATTGGAGATTATAATAAAAATCAGTTAGATTAAAAAATTGCTTTTTTATCAAAATATCCTTGGTTTTAATAATGGTCATTAAGAGAAATGAAAATGCTTGCTTATGAACTTAATGAAAAATAATATGATTATGGAGATAAGATAAATTTAAAAAATTACGTTGGAATGATTAATAAAGGATAAGTTGAATTAAAAAGAGTTATAGAGAAGAGAGGAATTCAAGATCATCCAATGAAGAATTCAAAGTTAATGAAACATCATTTATCTATTGAAATTTTAGATGAATGTAAAATTATAGGGGAATTAAACTTTTTGGATGAGGATGGAAATTTAAAGTTTATGATTAATAAATTTAATAAACCATATGTAAAAAGTGCGGCTGAATCTGAAATTAAAGAATTTATATAAACATGTTAAAAAAATAAAGGAATTTATGAAGCAATTTGTTATTCAAATCATGTTAGCATTTATTTTTTAAAAGTTAGCACTATTGAAGATAGATTTTATGATTAATTTACTAGATAATTATTTTAAGTAATTAAATTATAAATATAGATTCTATTTATAGATTGAAATTAAAAAACTATTAAATGTACGAATAAAGAAAGCACATCAACTTTAATAAGAATATGATAAGGAATTTTAAGAAAGTTAAGAAGAATAATAAGTGAGAATGAGAATCTCAGGATTTTAAAGTAGAAAAGTCACACCAGTTAAGATAAGTACAATCATTAGAAGTTAAAATAATGAAGATTGGGTGTAAGACTGTTAATATTAGAAAAAGTTTGAAAAGAATCTTCCTCATGGTGTTTAATATAGATACTCTAGAATTTATGATTTGGAAGAAAAATCTTAATACATCAGAGTATTAGAAGATAGATATAACAAATTGAAGACTGAAGAAAATGAAGCTTAAGATAATTTAAAATAAACATTTACTTAAATGAATTGTAGTTATTATAGATTGAAGAGTCATTTTGAAAGATAAAAATATAATAAGTTATTTTTTTAAGCATATTTAAGAAGAAAAAATGAATAAAAATGAAATAAATACATTTAATTAATTATTTAATATGGCAACGAAAAATGATGATGCTGTTCAATATAATGGTGAAGATTTGAAATAATTTAATTTCCCTAACAAATTTGATCATCGACAAAGTGCTGTTCCTGGAAATCCTTGTTATAATTTCAGATTCAGAATTTTTATTTTTTTTACTTACATTGTTATTACTCAATTAGGTGAAATTTTTGGTACTCCAAGTGATAATGTTGATGGTATATGGGATTGGGGACATTTATTGACTACTCCTGTCAATAAATTATATCAAGATCATAGATGGTATTAAACTTTAAATTATTTTAGGTTCTCTGCTATGATGTAGATTTCATCAGCATTTATTTTAGATTTTGCATTTTTTTATGTCTCATTATATTGGGTTTTATATGAAAGAAATTTTAGATTATTTGCAGTTCTTATATTATTCTATGCAATAAGAGCAGTTCATTTAAATATATTCAAATTAGAATATTCACCTAACTATTATTGGGAAGATCCTTTAGTACCAAGTTTAGTTGTTAAATATGGAAAATATTCAGATTTTTTTTATTCAGTACATATATTCAAATAATCTAAGGGACATGTTGGCTTTTTAACAATTTGTGCTCTCGAAATGAAAAAAGTTGGTAAAAACTATATGGCACTTTTTTTCTTCATATGTTCAATCTTTTAAGCCTTTATTGTGATTTCTTTTGCAATTCATTATACTATTGATGTAATCTTATATATTAATCATAGGTACCAGGAGGATACATTTTTTCCCATTACTTTTTCAATATGGTCTGTTATTGGGAGGCTAAAATCGATTTTATCCTTAAAAGAATGGCTGATTGTTTCTCTAGAACAAATAAAACAATTAGAATTGATTATGAAAATGATACTGATAAATAGCAACCAACTGCAATTTGAACATCAATTATTTCTATATATTATATTGTTAGATCATTTGTCTAAGGATTTTCAATTTTATAGCCAATCAACATATTTTAAAAATATTTATATTAATAAACTTACTTATATACTTATCTATTTCTATCTATTATTAAATTAACTAAAAAGTTACTTCAAGCATTTTCTTCAATTTTATTTACTTTTTAAATCACTAACAAATATATTATAATAGATGTTTACACATTATTAAATATTTTAGTTAAAAATATGCTAACCAAAATATTTAACAGAATTTTATCTTAAATAGATTTTGTTAAATCTCTCAATTTTACTTAATTTCTATTCCAAAGTGTTTTATTATATTTCTTTTTATCTTTTTTATAAATCTGATTTTATCTGATAAATCAAATATTTATATAAGAATTATTCTTAATTATTATATAATAATAATATGCAAGAAAGAAATACACATTTTTGTTCAAACTGCCAAATAACTATACCAAATGATTAAGAATATCAGGCCCATTATAGATCAGATTTTCACAGATATAATATTAGAAGAAGGCTAATGAATTTAGACTCTGTTTCATTTGACATTTTTTAAAAAAGTATCATATCATTATAAAAGTAGAATTTCTTGAATCTTAAAGTAATACTTCTTGCTCTTCAAGTTAAGCATAAACTTATTCTTGCTCTACTTGCAAGTATTATATACAATCAATTATTTAGGAAAAACTTTTTTTCTTCAGGTACATATTCTTAACATTTGAATTCCGCTAAACATAAATAAGTGTTAAAAGACAATAGAAAAAATTCAGATTCTTTAGAGAAAAAATAAATTTTAAATTTTCCAGAATAATGCTTATTTTGTGATTATTCTTTTGAAACAGTAGACTAATTATATATCCATATGAATACCGAACATGGATTTTTTATTAGAGAAAAAGAATCCCTTGTTGATCTCAAAGGATTAATCTAATGTTTAAGAAACATTATTGAAAAATAATTTTATTGTTTGTCTTGTCCATCTATTTTTTCTTCATCAGAAGCAGCCAAATAACATATGTTAGATAAAGGTATTTATTATATTATATTATAAATAATTAGGTCATTGCTTTATGCCAAATGAACATTATGATGAACTTTGTCATTTTTATGATTTTACATAAAAAATTAAACAACTTCTTTAACTTGATGAAATTCCAGAATTAAATGATCTATCATTCGAAGAAATTCTTGAATTGAATTCCTTAAAATCTGATTCAAGAATTTCAGATTTTGAAATTGTAGAGTAAACTCCAGAATAATAGGCAAGAAGATCTTAATTTATGCATTATTTAGAAATCTTAAAGTAAAATAAAGCAAAAGTATTACCAAATGGAGAATTATAATTACCAAATGGGAAAATGTAAATAATATTTAAAATTTATAGTCTTGGACATAGGCAATATAAATAATTTTATGATTAAAACCATGTTGTACCATTACCTGAAAAAAATAATCATTTACCATTACAAAATTAAACTTAAAAAGCTATTTAAAATATTGAAAATGAAAGTATTTGAAAATTAATTAATATTAAAAACATTAAAATTATTTGTGTATTTTTATAAAATTCCATTTGATCTGAACATGAGTTTAATAAGCTTGTAAATTTAAAATCAATTTCTTGTAATGATTATTTGAATTAAGTCTTATATATTTTATTTATTCTCTCAATTATTTATTAAATTTATAATTTATTTTTTAAGACATCAATTAATTATGCTATTTTCTCATATTATTATAATAAGTTAATTTAATTTATACTCGAATATTTTAATAAATGTAATTGATTGATATAAATGCATCCTCATGTTTAAATATTATTATCCTCATTGGACATAAATAGAAAAATGATTTGGGTCAGTTTTTAATGATAAATTTTCAAAAGTAAACTTATTTATTAGTTTTTCTTTCATTAATTTATTCAAAAGTTTTTATTTAAATTTTAGTAATTTATTCATTATTTTTTTTGATCAATAAAAGATTTAGTTGAACCAGATTTTTTTGAAATGATTTCAGAATAATCTTTGATTAAAAATCGATGAGCTAAAATTTATTGATTTTCCTATTTATTTTTAGTAAAATAGTTCTAAGTCAATTTTTCATCAAATTACATAAGGTATTAAAAATTTCCAAAAAAATGTCTTTGTCACAAAAATAATGGTATACATTTATTAAAGAATTTTGATAATAGTATTATCTAAATAAGGATGGAAATAAACCAATTTTCATTAAAGTTAATAAAGTTATGAAAAATCAGTGTTTAAGAAAAATAATAGAGTATTGCATTGTAGTAATATAAATTGGCTATATTTTTATATTATTTATTAATGAAATATTGTTATATTAATTGTAGTATTGGGATTCTTATTGATCAATTAACATGTGCAAAATTAAAAATTTATATTCATAATATATAAAGACAACAAATTAATGTGGTTAGGATAGAAAATTAAAAATGCCGCTGGAACAGTCAAAAATGTGACTTCAAATCTATTGTAAGAGAAATAAACAGATTCTGATAAAAAATAGGAATAGACATAAACTTAAACCTAAAAATAATTAGATGCAAATCTTTTGGAAATAGATGATTAAATTACATAAGAAATGACAATTGCTGAGCTGATTTAAAGATTCTAATAGAATGATTGTTTATGTTTGTAGTAACAATTTGATTCTTGGAAAAATTATGAAAATTAATTTTAATTATTGAAATCCAAAATCGTAGGAATCAGAGGAGAATTTAATTAATAATTAGAGCAATACTCATAGGATTTATGGGACAATGCATAAATAGTTGAGAGATAAAAAATTGAATTCATAATAAAAGTATTAGATTAATTACCAATTTAATAAGAGTTTCAATCAATTATAAGTTGGAATTAATTTAATGAAAAATTAAATAAATTATCTGCTGATATCAAATAATTAAGTTAAATCAAATATGCTCCTTTGGTTAAAGAAAATAAATAATTAAAGGTTAAATTATCATAATCATCAAATTAAGATTAGAAAATTCTAGAATTGCAAAAAACAATAGAAACATTAAAAGAAGAGAAAGAATATTCAAAGAAGCAATTCTAAGTCGATTACAATCAACTTGAGATTCAATTTTCGGAATAAATTAAAAGATTAAATTAAGAAATGATCTCTTAAAGAGATTTATTTTGTTTAGAAAAGTAATAATTAAATAAAGATATAGATGACTATATCTAGTAGATTAATTCTATGGAAAATAATAAATAAAAATTCAAAAATTTAATAAATATTTTGAAATAGATCAAACTATTGAAAACTAATTTAATTGATGTTAAGAATTTATAAAATGAATTTTAAAACATAAAAGATTTATTAGAAACTCAATTAATTAACTTTATTCAAAATTAAAAATAATAAGATAATGAAAAAGTTGAATAGTAAGAATATGAAGATGAATTAACAGATGAAGATATAAAGTAAGTTTAACAATTAATAAGAGTTTATAATAGAAAATAATCTGATTAGGGTGATAAAGATATAATTCAAAATAAATAGGAATTATTACCAAGACTTCTAAAATACATTTAACATTTATAAAATGAATTAGAAGTTTTAAGAGAATAACCCACTTGGTCATATTAATAAAATCATAATTCTAGTGAATAAAACTAAGATATTATAACTCTTGAATTATAATAATAATTGAATTAAAAAAGCAATGAACTTTATTAAGTTTAAGCTGAATTGGAGGAATTTAAAATATAAATTGAAACTTTAAATATATAAATGGAAGATTTGAAAAATTAAAATGTAGAGAAATAAACTTAGATTGAAAAAATGTAAAATTAGATGAATAATGATAATTCAAATAGAGAAAATCAACAAGAAAAAATTATATTAAATTAAGAAATATAAACAATAAAAGAAAATAATGAAGAATGTTAAATTATAAAAAGCATCGAAATTGTCGAATAAGATAATTTAATTTAGTAGTCATCTGAATAAAACAATGAATAATAAGATGCTCAAATTAATTCACCCCTAAATGAAACTAAATAAAATGATGTTTAAGAAAATAATGATTTAGGAGATATCATTCAAACAGAGAATAATTTTATAGAAAATTAGTAAAAATAAGAAGATGAATAATAATACAACTAAAATGATCAATCAATATAAACAGAAATAGAATAGTGTGATTAAACTACATAGATATAATTAAAAACAGAAAATCAAAATAATTAAACATCATAATTAATTGAAACAACCACTTAATTTACATAACATGAAATTTAGTTTGAAAATCAAGATACATAGATTAATATAGATACTGGAAATAAAAAAATATAAGCAATTGCTGAATAAGAAAATTAAGAAACTTAAGCATAAATTGACACTGATCATTAAACTACTTAATATACAGTTATATAAGGAGATTAAAATACATAAACTCAATTTGAAATTGAAAATGATAATGATAAATTAATCTATTCAACTGATTAATAATAATAAACTTTCATTTAGTAGAGTGATTAAAATACACAAATCTAAATAACAACAGAAAATTAAGAGACCTAATTAAACTCTCTTACTGAAAAAAATAACTAATTTACTTAGCATGAACTGGATCATCAAAATTAAGTAACTTAAATAAGTATTGAAACAGGAGATAAAAAAATTTAAGCCACTACTATATAAGAAACTTAAGAAACTTAGGTTTAAATTGAAACAGAAAATTAAACAACTTAATATATGACTGTATAAGAAAATTAAAACACTTAAACTATTGAATAACAAAATATTATACAAACAGCTGATTAAAATACCTAAATATCTTTTGAAGAAAATGATCAACTATAGAAATAATCAATGATCTAAGAAGATTAAGAAATCTAAACACTTGAACTCTATAATAATTCTTAAGATTAATAATAATAAAATAAGAGTATAGAAATAAATGAAACTTTTTCATTAGATGAATTAAATTAAAAGATTAAGAAATTAGAAGAATAAATCAATCAATTTTAATAAAGTCAATAAATTGAACAATAGAAATAATAAGATTAAAATAATGAAATTGAAAACTTGACTAAATAAAATTAAACGTTATCTGAATAAAATGATTACTAATAATTGTAAATGAATAATTTATTAATTTAAATTGATAAATTTTAAGGAGAGGGTTTGACTTAATGTAATTAAAGTAATATGTTAATTGAAGATTTATAAACATAATTATATGAATAAATAATTAAAGTTGAAGAATAAAAAAGAGAAATTATAGATTATTAAAATAATTTAATTCAAAAAGATTCATATAATAAATAAATTGAATCAAAAATTGAATTATTATTATCATAAGTAGATGATTTAATGTAAAAGTTTCAAGAATAGTTGAGTATAAACTCAGAATTGTAGGAATAAAATAATTCATAAAATTAGATAATATAAGAATTTCAAGAGAAAAATGAACTTCTCTCAAAAGATATTTGTAATTTACAATAATAATTATCAGAATTATCAAATTAATAAAAGGATATGGAATCAATTATTTCTGAAAATTTAGAATTAAAACTTTAAAATTAATAAATTTAACTTTAATTATAGGATTTGGAAAATAAATTTAGTGATTAAGAAAAATTATAATTGGATTACGAATATCTCGAAAAAATATTTACATAATCTTAAACAAAAATTAAGTTTTTATAAAATTAACTAACAGAAAATTAAGAACTTATAGAGTTACAGACCGAAAATAAACCCTAACTTTTACATAAATCAACATCAATGACTGAATAGGAAGGATTAGAAAATATAATTATTGAACAAAAAGTAGTAGATTAAGAAGAAAATTAAAATAATAATGATGATGTTAAAAATTAATTTTAAAGTTCAACTTAAGAAAATTTAAATGAAATTATTGACTAAATAGATTAAACTGATGATAATTAAAAATAGATTGAAGAAAATGTTGCAAAAATAAATTCGATAAATGAGTAATAGGAAGTAAAAGTAAATGTTGACCACTAATAGGAATATTTATCAGAACTTTAAAATTCATAAAACGAAGGTGAAATAATAAATATATAATTAAACTAATAAAATGGTTAAGAAGAAAATAATTAAGATATTATACAAGATTAAAATTTATAATAGTAAAGTGAAATTAATGATAATGAAATAAATAACTTATAAATGACATTGAATTCTTCACATCAAATAATTGAATAGAAGTTAATAGAAATTTAAGGTTTAGAAGATTTAATAGTTAAAATAAAATAAAATGAATAAGAACTTCAAAAAACAATATAAGAAAAGGAGGAAAAAATAAAAGATTTGGAAATATAATTAAATGATTTATAATTAAATTTGAATGAGAATTAATTATTAAAAGAAGAACTAAATAACTAGATTAATTAATTAAGACAATAAAATGAGGAATAGGAATAAACATTTAATGATTTCTAGAATTTGAAATCATAAGAAATTAAAGAATTAAATTAAAAAATATAAAGTTTGATTGAAGCCTTGCAAAATTCTGAATCGTAATTGAATGAGTAGTAATAGTATGAAAATTAGTAAGCTGAATATGAATAATAATTAAAATAGTTAAAAGAACTTCTTAAGGAAAATGAAGAAACAAATATTTTAAATCAAACTGCATTAAAAGAAGCTTAACTTGAAATACAAACAACTAGTTTAGAACTTGAAAATAGTTATTAAAAAATATAATAACTAGAATCTATTATAGAAAATGATTAAGAAGAGAAGAATTAATTAAAATATACTATATAAGACTTATCTACAAAGGATTAGCTTTTAAAATAAATTTAAATTGATAAATAAAATTTACTAAATGAAAATTAAGTGTATTTAGATTAAATTGAATAATTTTAAGCAAATCTAGACTAAATGTAAAATAAATTAGAATTATTAAATTCTGAGTTCAATGAAGAAAAATTGAAGAATCAAAAATAAATAGAAATAAATAATGAAAATGAAATCAAAATTTATCAGTTTTAATAAGAATATTAATAGATTTCTTAAACTTTAGTTAAATTAGAATAGTAATCTTCAAAAGAGATAGATGGATTAAATGAATAAATACAAGAGAAGGAAAAAGAAATCTTAGCTCTTTAACATGAAATCTAAGTATTATAATAACATGTTGAGGAGTTGAAAGAACAAAATACTTAGATAGAAAAAAATTATGAAATTCTTAAGGAATAGGAGAATATATTAAGGTAAGAAAGATTATAGATGCAATCCTAATTATAAAAAGAAGAATAAGAAAATTAAATGTATGCTGATATGATTGTTGAATTAGAAAGTAAATTTGAGAAAGCGGATTATTAGAAGAATGAGATTTAGAAGGAGAATTAATAAATAAAAGATAAAATTTCTCATTTAGAATAAAATTATATATAGAAAAATGAGTAATATATTGCTTTATATGAATAATCTAATAATTTAAATGATCAAATAAAAGGTAAATAGTAATAAATATAGATTCTGTAAAAATAGAATGAAGAATAAGTAGCTTTTATAAAATAAATTGAAGTTGCATTTGAAGAGATCTCTTAGAGTTTATCTTTAGAAACAGTATAAAAGCTGGATATTAATTCATTAGATAAAATAAAAGCAAATGTTTTATTAAATATAACTTAGATTAGAGATTCTTTTAAAAAAGAAATTGAAAATTTAACATAATAAATTAAGTAGTCTTAAAAGGCAAATTAAGAAGCTAAATAATAATTAAGTGACTATTAATAGAAACTTATTTTATGTGGTACAGAATATTCTAAAAAGGAATAATAGATTAATTAAGAAATTTAGCAGACATAAATAAAATTTAATGAGTAAGTAGAAAGGGCTAATTAAATATATAATTAATTTTAAAAAGCTGAATAAAAGAAAAAAGATTTAGAAAAATAAATATAAGATTTAGAGAAATAAAGGAAAGATTAATTAGATGAAATAAAAGCAAAATAAAGTGAAATAGAGAATTTGAAAAACTAAACAAATAAGAAATAAAATGAAGTAATTGTTATTAGAATTATTATAGATTATTACTTTATAGAATTAATTGTCTAATTTATAATAAGATTTGCAAAAAATGAATGAATAAAATAAAGTGATTGTAAATAAGAATTGTGAGATTCAATAATTAACAAAGAAATTATAATCTTATGAAGAAACAATAGAGACATTAAATTAGAGCATAATAAACTTTCAATTTGTTAATGAGACAGCTTAATAAAAGTTTGATATTAAAGAGGAAGAATATGAAAATAAAATAAAAGAATAAAAGGAAAATATTTAATAATTAAATAAATAATTAGAAGAAAAACATTTAGATGAAGGTGTATAGATATAAATATAAGAATTATAATAAAAAATAAGAAAGAAGGAAGAAATGATAGTTTAATTGTAATATGAGAAGGAATAAATTATTGAGAATTAGAATAAGAAATTTTAGATGATAGTTTAAAATTAATAAAATTTAATAGACAAACGTATAATAAAGGAGGCTTTATTAAATTATTTTGATAACAGAGCACCATAGAAAATAAGACAATCTATCCTACAATAATTATGTTGTATATTGACAATGACAGAATAGGAGGCTGGAAAAATAGGTATATATATAGAATATAAAATAAGGTATTTAAATATAAAAGTTAAATCAATAAGAGATTCAATAGAAATAAGAACAATAATAATAGTCATTAAAGGATAATTTGTTGAGTTTTTTATTAAATGATTGAATTTATTTATTATATTATATGTAATAATGATGGTTAACATATGAAATTGTATTAATGATTAAACAATAAATTATATAGTTAAATAATTTATGTGAAAAATAATCATCAATTTTTATAAGCTTAATTTGTAATTTTTGATTTAGTCATACCTGAAGGTGCATTTTAAGTTTATTCTATTTAAGTAGTTGTGGTTAATAATTTATTAGTAGTTTATAAAGCTTAATAAGGAGATTGGATTTAAAAATTAGTTGTAGTTTATGGTAATAAATTAGTTGTTTATGGCATTTAGTTGGTTTAAACATTCATAATTGATTGTCTTCCTGGATTAATGAAAATTTCTTTAGGTTCTTTAGATTTGCTAGTTTTTTTCTTTTTGGAAGATTCATATGATTCAATTATTTTATATCTCTACTGAGGAGACACTTAAGCTTGTGATTTTTTTTTTTTTTCTTTTGAAACACTTTAAATTTTTGGAGAAGTATTTTTATCATTATCATTATAGAAATCATACTATTATTATTGTCTTCCTCTATTTCTTCTCTACAAATAAGCATCAAAATCTTATTATTCATTTTCTCTTATTAAGCTATCTCTAAATACAGGTTCTCTAATTACAATAGGATCTCTATAAACTACTTATTCCACAGGTGATAGATATGTTTCATAATATACAGGTGGAGGTATATCATAAACAGGAATTTATTCAACTATTCTAGGAGTAAGATGAAGAACTTCTGATTCAATAGGAGGACGATTAAAAAATGCATATCTCTCTAAAACCCATAAAAATCTTGGTAAAAATGATGGATCAATATATAATTAAGGTATATCTACTCCATATTATCTATATTATGGTGTTGCTGTTTCTAGTAATTTAATCAATTTGTCTGCTTCATTCAAAATTGTATCATTCTTCTATCTTAATTCTTCTTCACAATATTCAATAACTTTTTCAATCGATGCTTATGGATTATTTATTGATTCTAAATCCTTTATATTTTATTCCCATCTTATTTTTAAATCTTTTATAGCAGGTTTAACATTTAGATCAGATTAAGGCTCTTCAATCTATGTTAATAGGTAAGTCTTTAAAGTATCAAAATAATTATTCACTATTGCTATAACCTAATCTCGAGCAGAATCTATTAATTTATTTGGATTTGTTTATAATGATTATTTTCCTATTAACTTATCAGTTGTTGTTCTTTCTGATAATTATTAAATTTTATTTATTTGATCACACATTTCATTACAATCTGCAGCTAAATTTTAGTAGATTTCTGAAAGAACTGTTTCAAAAGGTACAATATTACCTAAACAAATATTATTATTCAATTTTACTTTGAGTTTAAGTATGATATTGATTCAAATGATACTAAATACATTTATCACATAATGGCATTAAACATTCTGGTTATCTACAAAAGTATTTTATATAATTATTTGGACTATCTTAATGATAATAACATTAAATCTTAGGCATATTATTACAATCAAATCTATAATGTGGTTATATTTTCTAAACTGAAATCGTTGGCTCATAAATTGATGCTTAAGGAAGTTATGGTATTGATATATTATTCATTTTTAATATTTATTATTTTAGTTAATTTACAACAATTAGAAACATTAATTCAATATTCTTATTCTTCCTCATTAGATTAATAATCATTTAAATGTTTATCTGATAATTCTTCTTCTCCCATTATTAAATCAATAGGCTCTTCCTCTTCTGTAACTTCCTATTTCACATTGTCAACCATACCCTCTTCTTCTACTTCATTATCTTATTCTATTTTCTACTCTTATTCTACTTCCTATTCTTCTTATTATTTTTCATAATTTATATATTGATTCAATACTTCTAAGAAATTATTTAATTTATTATGATTAATTTCAATCTTAGGTGCTTTTATATTACTATAATCTATTTGCTTCAAATCTTCAAAGATTTATTCAAGATATTAATAATATTTATTATTCAATTTCTCTACATCTCCTTAATAATATAAAATTAATTATGTAACTGAGTTTTCATTCTTAAGGTTTTCTAATTCTTATTTTAATTAATCAAGTCTCTTAGAACATACTAATAATCTATCTTAAGCTGAATATACTTTGTTTATTTCAGGAGAAATAGAAAATAAATAAGATCTTAAATTGTTAAAATAACTTCTTATTAAATCTATGATTTGATTCTCTGAAGATTATATTAAACTCATCCAATTTTAAGCAAATTAAAAATTTATAATCCTTTCAATATGATTATGCAATTATCCTATTTTATCTTAAAATTATTCTAAATTATCCGACATTTTTTTAGATACCTCTGCCAAACATTTTTCATAAGAAACTACTTATTTAGTATCATTTTATTCTTAATGTTCCTCTATATGAATATCTAAACAAATTTTGCACAAAGGTTATATACAATCAGACTTTTTACAAAAATATTTTAGTTTTTCGTTTGGATGATAATGACATTAAATTTCCTTCTAATAAAGTATTTATTATTGTTATGGTTATGGTTATTGTGTTGTATTTACTTTTTATTTTTCCTTTGTTTTCATTCTTTATATTTATATACTTTGTTTTTATTTTATGAAAATTATAAAATAAAACCTCTTTATTAAAAAATTTACTTCAGAAACCTAACCTGTAATTTCTTGGTTTTTCAATTTAAATTACCTTTAAAATTGTTTAGTATAAATTGCGTTTGGCAAATTTATAATACATTTTTTTTCTAACAATAAACATAAAGAATATATAAATTTTCTCTTCTTTCAACAATTAGGAGAGTTATTTTAACTATTTTTCAAAATCATTTTTTTAAAAAGCCTCAATATTGTACGAATAAATTTATTTATTAATGGAAAATGATTCTTTTAGTAAATAAATAAATTTATGGAAGAAAAGGTTAGAAAATTAAATTATACTTTTTTTGTTAAAGTAATCTACCTAATAATTGAATACTTTATAAATTTCACAAGTGTAGAGATAATTTCAGAAAGTAATTATAAACTTTCAAAACATTCAGTAAAATAATTTTAGAATTTACAAAAACATGAATTACATATATTTTTTTGAGAAAAATTTGCTTTTCGAAAATATCATAGCAAAAGCAATATCAAATTAAGTTGTTAATTTGATATTTAAATTATGCAAACAGAAAAAATAGAATTTATCTTAGAATTAGCTTAATAACAATTAAATTCTAAGATATTTAGTCAAAATAGAAGTTTTGATGGATATAATAATGTATTAATATTTAGGAAAAAAGTCCATAAAAAGCCTTATCATAACGATCATTTAATAATATTAAATAAAATTTGAAATTTAAAATGAGAGGAAGATCTATCCATAATTAGTAACCTTTTTAAATGAGATCACCACAAAGAGCAATATCTCCAGTGATACAAATTGTTCCTTAAACCCCTTAAATTATGAATTTTGATATTGTTATAAATCTGAAATTGGAAAAAGTATTGATGAGTTTTGAAATACAAAGATTAAATTCTGTATTATTAGATGTAGAAAAAAAAAGAATTGCATTGAAAAATTAGAAGTAAATTAAAATATAAGATTTAAGTTAAAAACTCTTAGAGAGAGAACAAATAATGCTTCTCGAAATATCAAATTAAAAATAACTAATAAATGATTTACAATAAAAAGAAAAAAACAATAGAGATAAATTATATTAGATATAAAGATCTGTTACAATTTAAGAAAATCAATAAAGAGTATATTTTGCATTAATTTTCAGGATCATTTAATGAACGATTAATTAAAGAAGTTATAAGGAGAAAATGTGTTATTAGAATAAAAAATATCATACTTATTGGGAGTAAATCAATTATAAAGTAAAAATAATAATCTAATATTATAAAATTCTGGAAGTTCCAATAGTGTAAAGGATAATTTTTTACCATAAAACTTATAAATTGCGTTTGAGAATTTACAAAACAATATAATTTAACTTAAGAAAGGTAATTTACTATAAAATAAATATGCTAATGCATTAACAATGTTTTCTGAATTAATAAATTCTCATAATAAATTACTAAAATAATAGGAAAATAATAATGATAAAAATGAAGTTGAATAACAATAAATCTAGATATATTTAACTTCAATAAATTAAGATATAGAAGCCTTGAAATAATATGAAACTCCTAAAGCTGTTAGAAGAATGCTAAATAATTAAAGTCCTACAAAATTTAAATCTTTATCTCCATCAATGAGTACTGGAGAAGTGTTTTCAAAAATTATTAGTCATCTAGAACATCTTTAGTTAGATGGTAACAATATCCCAACAATTATAAAATAAATTTCTTTATTAAATTCACTCGTAAGATTAAAGAATTAAGATTTAAAACTTATAGGATCAAATAATAAATTAAGATCTTCGCCTATTCATTATTCTGCTGAAAGATTAAATACTAGTGTAAGAGTATTGACACCAGTCAAATATGTCAGTCCAATAAGAATTTCTCCTATTAGAAGTCATACATTTCATTCCAATGTTGGAATTCCTTAAAAAATTCAAATTATTCATTCTAATAAACCTGATAAAGCATTTATTGATTTTAATTCTTAACAAATAAAAGAATAATTAAAATCTAAATATTTACAGAATGAATAATTAAATGCTAATGTAGAAAATTAATTTTGGAAATAAAAATATGAAGAAGAAATTGAAAAATAAAAAAAAAGATTTCAAGCTGAAAGTCCAGAATCTTAGCTATTAGATCAAATTAAAAAGAATTAAGAATTATTATCATATATTAACTTAATGCAAAATGATCTTCATTAATAAGAATTATAAAATGAGTTAGAATTATAAAAAAAATAGGATGATATTATTAAATTAATGGAAACCTAAAGTTAATAATAACAATAAAAACTACATCTACAAAACTAAATTGATGATCTTTTATAAAATGATTTAGAAAATAAAAAATCTAAATAAAATATGATAATTAAATTACAATAAAATGATGAAGAGATAGAAAGATTAAAAAATAGAATTAACTTGTTATAATTAATGTCTAAATAATAAGATAATTTGAGAATTTAACTTTGCGAACCTCTTTTAATTGAAAAAAATTTCAATCAAGTAGATTAACAGGATCTTTTATAAGAAAAAAATTTAGAACTTTAAGAAAAAATTATAGATCTTTAAGATTAATTGAATAAAATAAATTCTTAACCAAAAAAAACTAAATAAAATCTTATTTAAACAGAGATAAGTGATCCTGAAAAAGCAATAAAAATTAGTCAATTAGAACAAGAGAATTAAAAATTGAAGTTTTAATTAAAAGAAATTGAATTATAGAGAAAAGATGATCTTAAAGAATTTTAATAAATGATTGGAAATGGAGTCTCATAATAAAATATAATAAATATTATGACTCAAAAATAATAACTTTAAGAAAATTTCAGAGTTCAGTAGAATAAGATTGATGCTTTATAATAAAATTAAATTAGATTATAAACTGAATTAATAATTAAGGATAAAAATTAAACAGATTTAGAATTATAATTGTAAAATCAATAAAATCCTACTTAGATTTAAGATTAAACTCTTTTACTTAATCAAATTAATAATTTACAAATAAAATTAGATGAAGCTAAACAATAATATTAGGAATTACTAGAAACTTTGTCATAAAATTTAACACCAAATGGACTGAAAGAGAAAATTTTATAATAATAAGCTATTATTCATGAACAAAACAATTAAATTAGTATTTTGTCTGAAAAAATAGAATAATAAATTCCGTATTTATAAGGATAGTTAGCAGTTGCAAACGAGAAAGTCTAGAATGCAGACTAGAATATTATTTAATAGGATAAAAGATTTAATGATTTGTTAAATAATAAGTAAAATTAAAATAATCCTTAATAATAAATATCTGATGAGGATTTTAAAGAAGTTATTGAAAAAAACTAAGAACTTGAAAAAGAAAATCGAGAGTTACAATAAAAGTTTAAAGAATAACAAATTGAATTAGAATAATAAAATCTTTTAAAAGATGAGATATAAGAAAATATTAGAGAATAAAAATTAGTTAAGTAATTAAACTAAATTCAATAAGATTAAATAAAAGAATAGTAATCTAAAATTAATAAAATGATAGAAAAAGAATTAAAATTCACCCAAGAAATTGAGGAATTAAGATTTAAACTACATAATTACCAAGAACCAAATATTTAAGAAATTTAAATATCTTAAAAAGATGACATTATTTAAAATTAAAATAGTGACTCTAATCTTTAAATTTTATAATTGTAAGAAGAATTAAATTAAATGAGAAATTAAAATTAATTAAAAGAAAATGAATGTAAAAATCTTTAAATTTTACATCTTGAAAATGAGGAATTGAGAACAAAACAAACCTAATTATATAATCAAATTATTTAATTATAAAATTAAATTGAATAATTAGAGTGCATCAAACCATCATTATAATATGATCCTAATGATTAAAAAATAAAATTTGAGACTGATCCAGAAAAATCTTTAGCTTTGAGTTAATTATAATAAGAAAATTAATTACTAAAAAACTAAATGTAAGAATTAGAAGATTAACGTACTGAAGATATAAAAAAGTTTTAGGAAATGATAGAGGATAGTGAAAATAAATAAAATATCATAGAACTTTTACAATCCAAATAAATACTTCAACAATAATTAAGAAATTTACAAAATTAATTAGACAAAACATTGTAAGAATAAATATTGCTTTAAGGACTACTATTTAAGAAAAATAAATAAATTGTTGAACTTTAATCAAATTAAAATGATGATGAAATCAAAAAATAATTTGAAAATTAAAAGTCAATTATAGAAGAATTCAAAGATAAACTTCAATAATCTAAGAATTAGTACTAAGAACTTTTAGAGATTTCATCATAAAATTTAACACCTAATGGATAAAGAGAAAAATTGTTATAAAATGCAAATTAAATACACGAATAATAATAGTAGATTTAATAATTGCATCATTAATTAGAAAATGAAGTTCCATAATTATTAGGAGAATTAGCTCAATTCAAATAAAAACATAATGATTCTTAAACTGAAATAAAATTATTAATGGAAAGTTATTAAAACTTATTAAATTAAAGATCTTAGAATTTACAATAATTAGATTAATTTAATGATTAAAGTTATTCGACAATTAAAAATATTAATTTGTAAGATACGAATTTATCTGGAGAAAAACAAGAAAATAAAAAAAATGATCAAACAAATATCTCAGATTATTAAGATGATTTAATAAGAAAGAATAATTTATTAGAATAAGAAATTTTATTGATGTAGCAATAAAAAATTAAATTTATCTCTGAATTAGAAGATTTACATTAAAAAAATACTCTTAAAGATTCAGAAATTTTGATTTTAAAAAACAAAGTTGCTGAAGAAAACACAGAATTTTGGAAAGAAGAATACACAAAGTTAGCATCTTAAATAAAGAATAACAGCTAAAATTAAATTTTAGAGTCAGAGTAAAATTAAATTCAAATCCTTTAATAATAAAACTAAAAACTAAAAAGTTAAATTTTAGAAATTGAAACATAAAGATAAGAGGATTTAAAAAAATTTTAGAATGTTTTAGAAAATGGAGATTAAGGTAATTAACTTTTGTAATTATTCTCAGAAAGGTAACAGCTTTAATCATCCTAAAGATAAATGTAAAATATAATTGATGAATTATAATAAAAAATAAAATAGAAAGATAAATAATTAAATGATTCTTAAGATAGCTTAACAATCTAAAATTTATGTTATTAAATTTAAGAGTTGTAAAATTAAAATTAATTATTTTAAAAATAATTACAATTATCTAAGGAATAATATAGTTAGCTTTAAGAATAATCTGTGGTCAATTTAAGTCCTAATGATTTAAAAGAAAAACTTTTACAAAATAGCTAAACAATTCACCAATAATAAGAAGAAATTTTAATATTAAAAAATCAAATTTAGACTGATCAAATTAAATCTACAGATTAATTATAATAAACAAATCAAAAATTATAAAATGCTCTTTAAGAAATTTAAAATTGGAAGGAATCAAATTTCAATCTATAAGAAATCTAATAGGAAATACCTCAAATTTAAATTGATGAAGATTTAATAAAAGATATGAATTTGGAGTAAGCTTAACAGCAATTATAATTAGTAGTATAAAATTATAAATAAGCTAACGAATCATAATAGTAGGCTAAAAATATCATAAATGAATAAAAAAATTTGATTAATAAACATGAAAATTAAATAAAAAAATTACAATAATAAAATTTAGAAATCTAATAAGAAAATTATTTATTAAGATAATTAAATTAATCATAAATTAATCAAATAGAAAAATTAAATGACTCTAATTAGACTTAATGTTAAGAAATTATTGATTAACAAAATCAACAAACTGGAGAAATAAAAAAATAAATAACAGAATAAAATTAATAAGTATTGAACATACATGATTTAAAAATTTTAAATGAATTATTACAAAAATAATTAGAAAATTAACTTGATTAGATAAAAATAAATAAGATCGAACATTAAGAATAATTGCTCTAAGCTTAAAACTAAATAAATGATTTATTAAAAAACTAAGTCAAGACAGTTTAATCTTCAGAATAAATATAATTTTAAACAGATCCAGAAAAACTTTTATAATTGAGTTAATTAAAATAATAAAATGAGTCTTTAAGATTATAAATAGAAGAATTAGAATAAAATCGTAAAAAGGATCTATAAAAGTTTTAAGATATGATTGAAAATGGAGTAAATGAAAACTCAATTGTTATATTACTTTCAGAAAAATAAAAATTATAATCAGATTTAAGAGTAATATAAAATAAACTTGATTTAGTTTAATAAGAATAATTAATTTTATAAAGTTAATTGACTTAGAAAACAAAATAACTAATTGATATTCATGATGATATTAAGTAGGATGAAACAAAAAGAATGTAATTATAATTATAAAATTAAAATGATATTCTAAAAAAATAATTGGATAAAACTAAAGAATAATATCAAGAATTATTACAAATCTAATCAGAAAATTTAACACCAAATGGATTATAAGAGAAAATTCTTTAGCAAACAAAAATTATTCATAATTTAGAAGAAAAGGTTTAAAATCTTTAGCTAGAATTAGAAATATAATTACCTTAACTTTCTGGAGAAATAACTTAATTAAAATTAAAATTGAAAGATGCTGTAACAGATGCTTAATTTTGGAATAGTAAATATAATGAGGTAATACAAGTTTAGTAAGAAAATTCAGATGATAAAATTTAATTATTATTATTATAATTAGCTTAATAAGAAGAAAAAATTGAAAAAGAAAAACTAAAATTTGATTAATTATTAAATGAATAGTATAACTAATTGTCTCCATCTTCAGCTTAAGCAAAACTTCTAAAAGCATTATAATAAATTGCTGATTTAGAGGAGAAATTAGAAAAATCTGAAGATTTGAAAAATTAATACTAAAAATAGCTTATAAATTCAAATTAATTTAATCAAATTGAAGAAGAATTACAAAGTTCTAAAAAATAAGTTTAAATGTTAGAAAAAGTTAATGAAGTTTAAGTATCTTAAATTTAATTTTATAAAAATTAACTTTCTGAATAGAATCAAATATCTCCAAATTAATAAATTATTGAGCAACTTTCAATTGAGAAACAAAAATCAGAATTTTGGAAAAAATAATATACAGATATAATTAGTTAATAACAGATTTAAGAAAATTTACAATTTAAAATAAATTAAAAAGAAGATGAATTAATTTCATAGTTTAAATAACCCTAAGATTAAAATTTTTAAGATCTTTTAAATGAAATGGATAACTTAAAATAATAAAATATCTATCTTTAATAATTAGTTATTAATACTCAAAGTAAAATAAAAAGTTAATAAACAAAAGAAAGCATATAGGAGAATCCCTTAAATGATATAGATAAATAAGATTTAGAATAAAAAAATTAAATTTTAGCAAATTAAGTTGAGGAATTGAAAAAATAGAATGAAAAGTAATATTGTAATATTATAAATTAGTATTCTTGTATAAATGAATAAAGCCCTTAGTGGAGATGATAAAACATAATAAATTTCTGAATTGATTGAGAAAAATAATCTTTTAAGTTTAACTAATGGTAAGCTTCTTATTGATTTAGAAGCCAATCAAAAGGAACTATTAAAATATTATTAATAACCATAAAAATAGGATGATATGATAAATAGTTTTGAAAGGTCTGAAAAATATTAAAATGAAAAATAGAGAAGTTTTGATTTATAAAATTAAGTTGAACTATTAGTATAATAATTAGATTTTTGGAAATAAAAATATTAATAAGTTTTGAATGATTTTAGTCAATAACATTCACCTAATAGTTTATAAAATTAGGTTGCTGAATAAGTATCTCAAATTCATCAATAAGAAGAAGCACTTTTTATACTATAATAGACTACTGATCAAGTTAAAATTCAAAATGAAGCTAAAATAAATTAACTTTAATTAGAAATAGAGATTATGAAAAACGAAAATGAGAATATATAGAAAAAGTTAACTGAAGAATAAAATATTTTCGAATAGCTAAGTCAATAGAAACGCTTATAGTAAGAAAATAATGAAAAATAGATTAAATTTTGGAAAGTTAAATATGAAGAAACTTTGAAAAATACAATTGAAAATCATGAGGGAATTTAAGCAATATTGTCTTAAGATGAGGAAGCATTTGCAAAATTAAATATTGATTAAAATTTAAATTAGTTTAATTTAAATTCCGAACTTATAGATAGGTTAAGAGTAGAAAATTAAAAATTTTAAAGTGAAATTGTATTTTATAAAAAAAGAGTACTAGAATTAGAATAACAATAACAGAAGATAGAACCAAGCTAACAAGATACAATATAGTCAAGACAATATTAAATTACTTAGTTAGAAAGAGATTTATAAAAAGCAATATAAAACTAAGAATATTGGTAAGTAAAATATAATGATGCTGTTAAATAAAATATTGAAAAAGAAATTGGTTTGAAAGGAGATACTTAAAATTCAGTAAGTTTTTGGAAATAAAAATATGATTAATCAGAAAAAAGTAGATAAGAGCTAATATAAAAACTAATTGAAAAAGATGAGCAATTAGAATATAATATGTAATCTTTTTAATCAATGCTTAAAGATGAATTAAAAGAGGAATTAACAAAAATTAGATTGTAAGAAAGATAAATAATACAGAAATAATAGTTAGATGAGAAACCTAAAAATGAAATAAATTTAATTGAAAAATTAAAGTAATAACATGAGATTGAAAAATAATAATTAATATAAGAATTCTTAAGAAGAATAGATTAATTATTAATTAGTAATGTACAGAAATATCCTGATTCTGAAAATTGGAAAGAATTGATTCTTAAATATGAAAAATAACGTTAAAATGAACTCTATGAATTAAAATAGTAATTACAGATTTTATAAAGATCATAAATATAAACTTAAGATATTGAATTTTATGCTGAAAGAAGAGCTTATGAGAATACAATTAATGAACTCAAAAACAGAATTTAAAATAGTGATTAATAAGAGCTTTTTGATACTATAGAATATTAAAGAAAAGTAATTTAAGGTCTTGAAGATTAGATATCTCTATTATAGAATGAAAAATTGCAATTAAATAGGCATATTTAAGAATAAAGCTAAGAAATCGATATGTTGAGAGATAACATTTAAAAATATTAAATTCAATCTGATAATAGAAAAAAATAACGACTAGAAGTAATGGAAGCCATTTCTGAAATGAAGAGAGATAGAACTATAGAAAGAGATTCTCAGAAATCTCCTTATAAATCAGTAAGACCAAGCTAAAATAGATAATCTTGGAATATATATCCTCGCGAATATTTGAGACCATCTAACATAACTTAATAGTATTCCTAAATTAAAGAACATCAGTCTCCTATATAAAGAATCCCTTATCAATCAACATAATTCCTATCTCCTTAATAAGAGAATTTAGAAATACCAGCTAAATTATAAGAGCTAGATGAAATTAAGTATAAATACTAAAAGGCATATAATACTATTCTAAAATTAGAAACTTAAGTTGTAGAAAAGTTATAATAAGATGATATTATTATTCAATGAATTATCTATATATAAACCTTCTTATTTTAAAAACAAAATTTTTATAAATATCAAAACTTTACTCTGTTATATAATTATTTCCCAAATTAATTATAAACTTCTGGATCTGCTAAATCTAATGGGTTAGGATAAAAGGAAGGCAAAACTTTATTCTATTCTAGCATTTATAATACTATGATTATGCATTATCAATTATAATTTACCTATATATCCCTATTTCTTTAAATATTTTATTTATTCTTAATCTTTTTCATCCTTACATTCTCGAAATATCCATTATGCCTCTTTTAATTTTTACATTCTTTCTAATCTTCTTTCATAAGTAAATGAAATTTATTTTAAAATTCTCCTATATAAATATATAACTTCATTTGATTATTCAAATTCATAAATTTCCATTATAGCTGTTGTCTAAGGCAATAATCCAAGCCTCTTACGAATAAAATTCATAAATATAATTATTAAAATTAAATTAAATGAATTGGTTTCATTTTATAATTAAAGAAATTATAAACATAATATAAATCAATTAAGGATGTGTTATTTTTACTTTTGCTTAAATTCTTAGTATTTTTCTTAAAAAAAGCAGACTATTTTATATATCTTGAAATTAATTTAAAAACAATTTCCATTTAATTATATTGTAATGAAATTAATATAGAAAATTAATCATCTATAAAAATGAATACTAAGTTATAAATTATATTATTTAATGATAATATTTGAAAATCTTTTATCGATATAAGTTAAATTTAATATCCAAAATTAATATAAAATATAAAAGATTATAGTTTTAATGTTTGATTTCTATTCTAATTATAATAATGAAGAAAATCAAATATTTAATTCACATATTGTATTATAAAAGATTTTTTTTAAAATTTACATCAAAAATTGGCATCAACCTTTCTTAACTTTTAACTTGTATAAGGGAGAACACATCATTCACTTCTATTTATTTACAGTTTGAATTAAGTATGTTTAAACTATTTTTTTCTGTTGATGTAGATACATGACATTATCTTTTTTATTTAAAGAATTTATCTAGATTGTTTCTAGTGTATTGAGAAATACTAGAAAAAAGTTAACTTTTGTCTCTTTATAATGATGTCTATATTGTTGGCAAATGAGTAATTTTAGTTTGAGATGTACCTTCAGTGGCAGGCATTTTTTTAATTATAAATCTATGTCCCTTTTCAACAATATCAATATTAAAATGTTTATGTAAAATTGTATTAGCCCAACTAGATCTATATGGATTCTCTATCTAAATTATATTATATAGTATTAACTTTTTTGACCTTAATTAAATCTTCCAAGCTTCTCTTACTTTCTATAAGTATCAATATTAGATTGATCTAATTATGGGTCTTTTGAAAATTATAAAAAGTCAATTGGTTCTGATAATTCAGGAATATATTGAGAACTCTAATTAAAGATGTTTGTCTGTTTCATGTTTGTTTAATTTTATAAAAAATTATATATTGATTTTTGGATTTGTAATGAAGTGTTTAAAAATCCTTTATAAATAAGTTAAGATAAAAAGATTTAAGTAAATAATAATTTTAGATGCATTTCAATAAATTTTATAAATATTTAATGTTTCAAAAAAATCGAGTAGATTTAATGGATCTGCTTAAGCAACTGGTATCCAAGAAAATAGTTAAGATGGAAGCCATTTGACTAAACACTCTTTACCATTAAAATCAAATATGCATGCTTGTTCTTGATTTTCTGTGTTTTAAGTAAAACCAACAAATTACAATTTTTCATATAGTAATCGTTCAGCAACCTTATAAGAATAAAATACTGTACTAAATCTGGATAATTTTATTTAACCATTTGATAAGGAAGTATAGCGGAATCAGGTTTGTAATGATGTACTTTTTTAAAGGAAAGCCAAACTCTTTCATTTTCAATTTTAATGATTCCAATTGGTTAAGAAGAGGATGATTTATCATAATGAATATAAATCTATTCTTACTAATCTGATTCTTCTTTCTTCATAATGAAATAAAAAAATTATAAAATATAATATTTTTATGTCTTTTTTTCAAGACTTTAACAAAGTGAAAGTATAAAATATACTAAATTAAGAAATAATAAGATATTTTAGAGCTTTAAGATTTACGTTAAAAAGATGGAGAGGCTTAAGTAATTAAGTTAACTTAGATGGCATAAGCAAGAATACGTAATTTTGAAAAGGTTTATCATTATTTGAACGAGGAAGTATTTATATGATTTTAAAAAGATAATTAATAATAGATCTCAAAAAGGCATGGATGATATGTATTTGATTGAAAAAGATTTTTATTAGACCAGTATTAGTGAAAGAGGCAAAAAATGATTTAGATGAAATGTTAAAAATAATATCAGAGATGCAATCTATTCAATTATTTAGAAAAACAGAAAATGTAATAAGCATTTATATTTACTGATAATTAGTCATAAAGATAATAAACTGTTTAAAAATTGATCTAAGTATTCTAAGATTCAAATGCAAAATTAAAATAATTAACTGATTAGTTATTAACAAGATAACAAACAAGTTTATAATCTGCAAAAGAATCATTTAAGGATCATCACAGTGATAGTTAAATAAATGTATAATTATTGGATGAGATGTAATATGATGAAGAATTCATTTAAAGAAGAAATAAATAAATAACAGAAATGGGATAGTATTATATTTATACATGTATAGAGTAATATACTAACTAAATTAAATGATGACAGATGGAGCAAGGATGATATAAGATTAAGGATTGAAAATTGATATTATTAGTTCAAATGTAAAAAGTGCTAGAGAAAAGGTTGAAGGAGCTGTAATTGAAGTTAAAAAAGCATCTTAAGTATAATAAGGAAACAATGGAAGAATGTATAATATTATAAAATTTAAGGTTATTTTTTTGTGGCATAATTACATTGATAGTTGTTATTATAGTATTGTTATATAGTGCTAGTTCTAGACCTCATCCAAATCCTAATGCTTAATAACCATAATCATAAAATTGATATTAATATTCATAATATTATTTCACCACAAATGAAATTAAAACAATCCTTTATTGTAGCTGTCAAACCTATCAAAATAAACAAAACTTTAGAAAGAATAGGTAAATTACCTTCCAAATATTTAATGTCTCCAATCTTAAAGGAATAGAAAGATATAAGGCCTTAAGAATTTGAAGATTAAACCAAATTAAATTTCTAATATTAATACCAACCTAACAAAGTAGGAAGATAAAATGATCATTTTTTAACAAATTGATAATATAAGGAATTTGCTTATAAGAATCCTCATGGCAAAGTTCATATATTTAAATACCAAGATATAATTTTTACTTTAGCAGGATCATAATGGGAACATGTTCCTATAAAAAACCTATATAAGTTGTTATTATTTTCTAGACCTTCATTAATAATGTTGTAAATGAAACCAGATCAAATACTTAAAGGTTTTGATTATAAATTTAAATCATCAAAAGATTATATAAATTAAATAGTAAGAGAACCTGATGAGATTATGCCTGCTGGTTATCATGAAAAGATAGCAGAAATATTAGAGCATGAAAAATTAGAATTTTTAGAATATTACATAAATAAGGAAAGAATAGATTATGTTAAAATTGCAACTATTTCCAATTATGCTAAAAATTTAATGCTTAAAATTATGTTAGCTGATATTCCAGCTCTCATTTTCAGAGAAACTCTATGCAATTAATTAACACTTCCATAATTATAATAATATTTTAAAGTAGCTTGTATAGCAACACCATAAAATCCAGACATTTATCCAAATACTCCTATGAATGTTGCATATTAAATATTACCTGATATATTTTTAAGAAGATCAGACGAATTCATGACTACTCTTGTAGAATATTTAAGAGCCAATAAATCATAAAAAAGAATATTTGCTTTATTGGGTGATATGTAATCTGATGCAATTGTAAATTTATTAGGCAATAAATCTGCATCTCGTTTAAAATTTGAATTAGAAATCCCAAAAATAAAGAGAACTTTATTTAAAGACTTAACTTGTGAAGATTTAATTGAAAGACATGCAATATTAGATGTAATGTATTATGGTGACATTGGACAAGAAGTTGATCCTGATAATAAGATTATTATTTTCCAGAAACAATGACTGTAATTGATAAATATGGTAATTTATTGATAAAACTTGTCCTGCTTAAATGACGTATTTACATTTGGAAATGCTTAAAAATATTCAATATTCTAATAAAAATATTATAGAATTGGCAGATAAAAATTAAAAGTAGAATATATGGAAAAAGCTTAGATAATTTGATATAATTTGTTTATTTTTTAATCTTTATAATTATTCATAATGTTGTAAAGACCTCTTCAAATTTATATTTCTTAAATAAGTTTAAAATTGGTTTAAACTTTTCATCTTTGTATGATTATAATAATTCATATAAAACTGATTGTGAATTATCAATCACCACTCCCTATTATGCTAATCTTTAATAACATGTTGATCTATATAAAGGTTTATTACTTGATGTTCCATCTGTTAAGATATGAACTTAATAGCCTAATATATATCTTATATTTACTACCATTTCTAACTAAATCCAAACAAGTTTGCTGAACACATACATGTGCTTCCCATCCATAGATAACTACTTGGTTCTTTTCAGGGTATTATTATAGAACTCTCTTTCCATCCTCATTGTACATTGAAAATGTGTGTTTCTCATAATAATGACTTAATGGAGAAATAGTTGCTTTAACTTCGGGGATTGTTGATCCAAAAGCTTTTACATTTTATTCTGTATAAACAACTGGTATATTTAATATGCCTGCTGCCTATAATTTTATGAACAAGGTCATACTTCGTTCATTAATTAAGCACATTAAATTGTTTATCCTGGATTATACATGTGTTTCGGGTTATTAAAGACAGTTTATATATCACAGTTGAAAAAGAGCACTCTATTTCGTAATAATTAACAAATCTTCATAAATATGATATTAATTTTTATAATAATAATTCATCATTAACTTGAAAATATATTTTTAAATTGATATATTTTTTTATTTAAAAAACTTCTTTAAAATTTTCATCTTTTGAAGTTTAAATTAAATGTATAAATTACATATATAAAAGTCCTTTTATAAACAGACCATCTAAAAATTTACTTTAATATTATATTTTAGTATTTCTAATCCTTTATCAAATTGCATAGTTAAAGTGAATTTTCCCTTAAAAATTACTATAGAAAAATCTTCTTTAATTATTATGCTGTTTTTCCAAGAATCTTTGAATTTTATTATGATAAAATTATAGCAATTACATCTATTTTAGCAAATTCATCAAACATGCATATTATATGACTTATAAACAAGATAATCTATTAAATTTGATTATTTATCAATATTTCTTGAAAGCATTCATCAAAAGAAAACTTTTAAAATTGTTAATCAAGCTTATATAAATCCTTGATCAAAACTATGTATAGAGAGACCAGTATAAATTTAACATAAATCTTAATAAAGTATAATTTAAATTTATAAAAGATTAAGCACACTATATGATATCTACCACATTTTAAAATTATATACATTCATTGTTTAATTTAATTAATCTTTATTTGTTCATATTATCCTTGTATATTTTCGATTTCTTCCCATTTTTTTTTTCAAAAAAAAACATTTGTTACAAAGTTTCCTCTGTAAATTCAATCATTCTTAAATTGTTTATTTAATTATTATAATGCTAAACTATTCTATATATTTTATCATCTCTCTGGTTATCTAACTCCAATAAAGCGTCTTCATATAGTGATTCTTGATAATCTTCAGTATCAGCTAATGACTAAGACTCACTAATAAGGTTTGTCATATAAATACCACAGCTCTATGATTTTGCAATTTATTTTTTGAAATTTCTTTTTTGAATTCTTTTTTCTTTTATTTTCTAACTTTATAAATCTATGTCTTTTTTATAAAGGATAATAAGCTTTTATTGTTCTTCTTTTGAGTTTTAGATAAATTGTTAAACCTATCTACTTTTGTGTTTAATCTCACCATCATCATTAGGATCTGTTTTACAACGATCAGAGAAATGAGACATAAATTTAATTTAATTATTTAATATATATTATCCAGTAGTCCTTAGAACAAGAACCAGAGATTTATGATTGTCTTTATCTGACTTCTCATTCTTTAAACTCTTCAGTTTAATGTCTAAAATGCATATCCTACTAAATTATATATATTTTTCAGCTAGTTCATCTTTTAATTTCAATTAATTAAATATTCATGATTATAATTATAAGATTTTATTTTGAAGCTATAAAATTCGATAATTCCAAGGTTTCATCTGTGAAAATAATATTAATTTTAAAAGTACTCTAAAATATCTATTATTTTTAATTGTTCAACAAATAACTAAACCACAAAAACTTTCTAATTAATAAAGTAGAATCCTTTTCCTATTCCTAATTTTAGATCTTAAAGTAGATTCCTGGTAGAAGACAATTTTATATTGCTAATACATTCTATTTAATTTTTTTATTAAACAATTATTATTCATTAATTCGTATATAGATTAATATAACCTAAATATTTTTAATGGTAGTATTCATAAGTAACTTCATTAAAGTAATAATAATCTTTTAAATAAGAATATATTTTAATGATTTGAATTTGATGTTTGGTAAATTGGATAAATGTATCAAATAAAGTTCCTTTCTTGTTTGTATATTGGAATAAAATGTCTAGAATCTGTTTAATTAATTGATTTTCTGTTTTAGCAATCAATAAATAAAGAGAAAGAATTACAAATAATCATATTTGTATATATTGGAAATTAAATTTAAATGAAAACTTGTACTAAATGATTTGATTCTAAATTTGATTTTTAGCAAAATTATTGAATAGAGTTCAACTAATTGTAAAATGAGTCAGTTATAATTGTTTATCTTTTGTGTGTAATTGTATGAGTTTATCTTGTATATTAGTGATTAAATTCATTAAAAAAAGATTTTTATTTTAATTTAAAATGGTTATCAAGACTGATTTGTGTTCTTTTAGTGAATGGCGTATTTATCCTGGACATGGACGTAGATTCGTGGCTAAGGATGGTAGATTATTTTACTATTTGAATCAAAAGAGTAGAGCATTTTCTGCTAGAAAAGTACAATAAGCATTTTAAATTAAAGATTAAAAGCCAAGAAATTTAATGGACTGTTGCATGGAGAAGATTAAATAAGAAAATTAAAACAGATGAAGGAGCAAAAAAAAGAAGAATTAGAAATCTTAAAGTCTAAAGAGCTATTGTTGGTATCTCATTAGAAGAAATTAGAAGAAGAAGAAAGGAAGATGAAAGTAAATTGTGATTTTTATTTTTCTTTAAATAGAAACAAGAAAAGCTTAAGCTGAATAAGCCGCAAGAGAAATCAAGGATAGAAAACAAAAATAAATTGAGAATTAGAAGTCATAAAGAAAAGGTGTAACTACAACTCAAAAAGCTGCCTAAAAAGCTGAAACTAAAGCAGCATAAAAGGCTGCAGCTAAAGGAGCAGGTAAACCAAAAGGAAAGAAATGATAAATTATTAAATGTACATTAATAATACAATATAAACTGCCTCATTTTGGAAAATCTATAGAGAATTACAAAGGGATATTTAACCTATATTAAATAGTATATCTCCATGTTAAAGGAATAAAGCAAGGTCATTTGATCTTATTTCATAAAGTATGTTAATGGAAGAAATTAAAATCACACCCATCATGAAATTAAGAAAAATTATTAAATCTCCAAATATTCTAACATAATTCGGAATTCCATATAAAAGAGTTTCTAAAGTTGAAAGAGCAGATATTTTACAAATTCTATCATAAAGAAGTCTTGATATAAATGATTCAAATATTTAGCCAAAAGGTTAAATTAGAAGGTTCACTTATCATGAATTTTTAGGATAAAAATAGAAACGATTAAATCATTTAGTACCTCATACTTAAGTTTATTAACATTCTCATGAAGCTGTGATTGTAAAGAAAAAGAAAATCAATAGATTGAAAAATTAATACAGTATAATATGATAAAATTAGAATTCTAATAGAGATCCAGACAACGCAAAATATTTGCAAATAAAAAAAGTAAAAGTTGCCCACTTAAAAGAGAACCTAAAATAATACATAAGAAAAAAAAAACCATAGCAGATTAAATTTATTAAGGACCAATTCTTCCTATTGATTTTGAACTTTAAAGGAAAATAGCTTTATTATGTTTTAAAAAAAGAAATAAATTATTGGTTTTAAGAAAAAAAACATATATCCAAGATAATAAAACATTATTTGTACCAAAAGATAAATTATTAAATTTTTAAGAAAATCTTCAAAAGAATTATATATAGAAAGAAGAGCCTTTTGAAACTTCAGGTGAATCTTCACCTTTACCCAACAAAATATTATAGTTTTAACAAACTATAAATTTAAAATCCAAAACTTCAATTCCACAAAAACCATCCTTAACTCCAAGATACAATAATAAAAATAATAATTTTAATAATGAATATTCAACTTTACATAGAAAAACTTCGTTTAATATTATCAATAAATATCTTTAAGAAAAATAGATTAGAAATAAATTTTGTTTCTCTCCTTAAAACTAATAAATTCAATCACCAACATTAAAAGAAATTAATTTATATTTTTTATCATCTAAGAGAAATACTTAAAATACTTCAAAACAATCATAATATACATAATAGAGTTAATTAAGATCTTAAATTTCCATTCATACTTCAAGATCTAATGGAATAAAAGATATTGATGATTTACAATATAATAAATCAAACAAACATTTTGATTATACAAAACTATCTTAAAACACTTCAACCACTCATATAAAAACTTCATCATAAAAAAAAAAAGAATTTAAAACCAAATAATCTTATTTTTTAAAATTAAAACCATATTATTAGTGAAAAATTAAATGTTTATATTTGATATCTATATGAATTTTTCAATAATTTAACTTTATCTAATCATTTCTTGCCCAAAAATCAGGTTAGCTTATTAAATTCATTGCTTTCTCAATTGATAATAATTGATTATTATATTCTTGAGTTAATTTAGCTTTCCATTTTTCTTCAATCTAATTTCCATTATTGATATATTCTTTTTCCTTTTTATAAAACTATTAATCTTTTTTATTTGATTCAATATCATCTTTAATTTATCTTATTTTCTCTTCTGCAACTGATAAATTATATATCAATTCTGCAATATCCCTCTTGAAAATTAAAAGTTCCCCATCTAATTAATGCTTTTAATCTTCATATTCTTTTTATTATTCAGCATCATATGCGATATCTGAATTTTTATGATCAACAAATTGTTTTCTTAAATTATTAAAAGCTTCTAGAATCTAAAATTAATAATGAATTTATATTATACATATTTTTGAACTCTTGTATCTGTATAATTAGCTGATTCTGTTGTTTCTAATAATTCTTTCATATCTATTCCACCTATTAACATAGTAGCAGCAAATATTTTTCTTGTAATAATTTTAATTCTATCGACTTAAATAAATTATTCATTTGCAAAAATCCCTTAAAGTAAAGCTATACACATATCGACTTGTGCAACCATATGTTCATATTATGATACTAGAATCAATATATTGATTACAAGTGTCTAAAAACTTTTCATTTTGCTTTTATCTTGTGAATGTCAAATATTCTAATTGTTTTCTATTTTCTTTTACATTCTAATCTAAATTTTCCAATCTTTTATTAATATTCAAAATGTAATCGTGCATCTGAGAATCTAAATAATCTATATTTCTTGCAATAAATGTAACTGTTTCATCTATTCCTAAATCTAATTTTTCATTTTTGCTAAAATAAACATCAATTGCTTTATCACTAGCAAANCAAAACTATCTTAAAACACTTCAACCACTCATATAAAAACTTCATCATAAAAAAAAAAAGAATTTAAAACCAAATAATCTTATTTTTTAAAATTAAAACCATATTATTAGTGAAAAATTAAATGTTTATATTTGATATCTATATGAATTTTTCAATAATTTAACTTTATCTAATCATTTCTTGCCCAAAAATCAGGTTAGCTTATTAAATTCATTGCTTTCTCAATTGATAATAATTGATTATTATATTCTTGAGTTAATTTAGCTTTCCATTTTTCTTCAATCTAATTTCCATTATTGATATATTCTTTTTCCTTTTTATAAAACTATTAATCTTTTTTATTTGATTCAATATCATCTTTAATTTATCTTATTTTCTCTTCTGCAACTGATAAATTATATATCAATTCTGCAATATCCCTCTTGAAAATTAAAAGTTCCCCATCTAATTAATGCTTTTAATCTTCATATTCTTTTTATTATTCAGCATCATATGCGATATCTGAATTTTTATGATCAACAAATTGTTTTCTTAAATTATTAAAAGCTTCTAGAATCTAAAATTAATAATGAATTTATATTATACATATTTTTGAACTCTTGTATCTGTATAATTAGCTGATTCTGTTGTTTCTAATAATTCTTTCATATCTATTCCACCTATTAACATAGTAGCAGCAAATATTTTTCTTGTAATAATTTTAATTCTATCGACTTAAATAAATTATTCATTTGCAAAAATCCCTTAAAGTAAAGCTATACACATATCGACTTGTGCAACCATATGTTCATATTATGATACTAGAATCAATATATTGATTACAAGTGTCTAAAAACTTTTCATTTTGCTTTTATCTTGTGAATGTCAAATATTCTAATTGTTTTCTATTTTCTTTTACATTCTAATCTAAATTTTCCAATCTTTTATTAATATTCAAAATGTAATCGTGCATCTGAGAATCTAAATAATCTATATTTCTTGCAATAAATGTAACTGTTTCATCTATTCCTAAATCTAATTTTTCATTTTTGCTAAAATAAACATCAATTGCTTTATCACTAGCAAATTCATGATCATGTTTCAAATCCTTTACTTATTCTGTCTAATAAATTTTAATAACTATATCTATACCACTGAATTTAAAACATCAGCTAATTCTTTTAAAGCTGAGTCACCTGAAAAGGCTAATTAACTTAAACTCCATGCAATCTTACCCCAACTTGTTTTCTTATCTATTTCATTATTATCTATTTACTTTCAGTTCTTCCACTCCATCCTATCTACTAATATTAACACAATTTATAGTGCACAATAGCAATATAAGAACAAGTTCCGTTTTTTGAGTTTTCATAAAATTATAATTATTCTTAACAAATTAATATTGATACTAAAATTCTTTATACCTAATATGTATTTAATATATTATTTATATATTATTTATTCAATCACTATTTTATTAACCAATTCTTAAATCAAATGAAAAAAAAATAATCAGCTTTGATGTATCAAAGTTATTCAATTTATTTCACTTTTTCATTTTTTCTTTATATTATTATTGTCTAGAAAACAACCCTTTAAATTCTCATATACAATTTTTTTTAATTCTTTAATTAATTCAGATTAAGAATCTAGTCCTTGATCATTTAAAATTTAATAATTAGTATAGCAATTTTACTTTTGGAACTAAATATGTATAACAAAAAAAATGAGATACCACTTTAGAAATAGCAATCATTACCAAATTTTAATCTAAAACAAAATCAAGAAGTACAATCATTTATAATCAATTATAGGAAGAAATCGATTTACAAAAATTAATTACATATTCAAGAAAATCAAATAATACTCTATTTTTAAAAGAGTATTACTTGACTTAAGAAAAAGCTTACTACTTTATTATTAGAATTAAATTAAGAGGAAAGGATGAATAAAAGTTATTTGAAACAAATCCAGATTTAATATTCGTGTTAAGAAGAGGACTTACAATCTTAAATTTGAATAATAGTTACACTATTTTAAGAAAAGGACTTCCAAAATTTTATGATTTGTATTTAGAAATATTAATATAGAGGTGACTTTTGGAGAGAAAATGCATAAAATGAAAATTAGTTTTTATATAAAAACTAATTACATTAGGCTTATCAGTCATTAAAATTAAGTATTCCTGTAACTATTGTTTAATAATAATAAGAGAATGGAGAAAATTTTTAAATTTCTTTTTCTTCAATTTTATAAACATGGATTATTTCATCAAAAAATGTCTCTATATTTTGTAGGAACTATGAAGATTATTTATTAAATTGCCCTAATAAGGATATTGATTGTCCAGAAAGATTACCTTGGTAGATTGCTAAAATTTGGTTCTCTGATATGATTGATAGAAATGGAGAATAATTATAATAAGATTTAACAGATTTTACATTGTTGGGTGAATTTGTTCATAATCCTTTTTTTATTCACATTATTGAATACTAATAACCAGCCTTAATATTTTTTGCATTAATCAATAATCATGTAATCATCTATTATTTTTTTAAGTAAAGGAATTTTTGTTGTCATACAATATAAGCAGAACATTTGGCTAATAAACATAATCTCCATTTTGTGAAGACTAAATATATGTAAGCAAATAAATAAATTATATTGGATAATCATTTATCAAGAATTTATGATAATATAAAACAAAGTCCTATGTCTATATCAGGAGAAGGTGTAGTAATTTATTTGTTTAATGAATTTGAATGTTTGTCAATTAGTAAAATAAAAACTATAGAATGTATTTGATAAATATATGTGAGATGAATAGCATAAATTATTTAGAACAAAATTGACCACATTAATTTAATACTATTAAGAAACTCAATTAAGTTATGCAGATGTATACTAATAAGAGGCTAATGATTTGAATTAATATGATGATAGAGAGATCACTAGATTTATTGAATTGAATACTCACATATTGTTGAGTTTGCAATAGTAAAGATTTTATTTATTTTAGCTATCTAATAAATATTAAATAGAAAGATATTATTTATTAAGAATAAATTTATAAATTTTGTTCAAAATACTATATGTAGTTTTATACTCAGATAGTAGAATTAACAAAATCCCATAATGTAAAAAATTATGAATTAGACAATATATTCAAATACTTTGACTAATTGGAAAATATTTAGGCGTATCAAAATTAAGATTAATAAAAAAAAAATGAGATCTAAATAGAAAAGAATTTAAATGAATTAATGTAAAATTGATAGAAATATTTAATTCAAAACATTTATTTTTCTAGTTATATAAGTTATTCTATGTCTTTTATAGTTTTTTCAGTCAAATCGTTATTAAAATCTAAATTGTTATTTTCCTAAAATATTATATTTAAATTATTTACAATTTATTAAATATAATCCAATAATTTTGATAATCCTAATTAGTTCTCAAGACTTATTCTTAATTCTTCAAGTTTGCATGCAGTAAAATGACCTTGTGCGTTACTTTTTGTCTATTAAGTATAAAATGTATATTTTTCTAAATATTTTTTTGCCCCATTAAGTAAAATTTCCTACTATAATAAATCGTTTATATTAAATCTTTTAGTTGGATCAACTACTAATAATTAAGTAACTAGTTTTTTGAGCTCTTCTGAATAATGCTTCGGAATTGGTGGATATTATCCCCTTAAAATCTTAATTCCTAATCCTTCAATAGCTATGAGTAAAATCTTGTTTTCAAATACTTTTAGCATCAAATGCATGTCTTAATGCAATCATTTCATACAAAACACATCCTAAACTCCACATATCGGATTTCTGATTATAAGGTTTAGATTGAAAAGCCTCTGGACTTATGTAATAAGGAGTTCCAATAGAAGTTTTACATAATTATTCTTTACATTCTATTTCCTTAGCAATTCCAAAATCTCCTAACTTGATAAAATTATCTTTTGTTATGAAAATGTTCTGAGTTTTAATATCTCTATGTATGATATTTTAATCATGTAGATATTTAACAGCCAAACATAATTGTGTAAACCAATCAACTATAAGGGTTTCATTTAAATATTCATTATTCTATTTATATTCAAGTAAGGTTTGTTCCAAATTTCCTTTTTCAGCATATTCCATTACAATACATAAATTTGAACTTATTTATAAAAAATTACAAATTACATGTTTTCAAAAAATGACTCATAATATTTAATTATACTAGGATGCTTTAAATCTTTCATAATCTTGGCTTCACATATTGCATTCTCTTTTTATTTATTATTCATATTAGAAGTATCGATAATCTATATAAATTAATAAACACTAAACCTTAATGATGCATTATAGTTTTGTATTTTATTAAATAGCCAAATATGCAGCTCCATAACTACCTCTACCTTTCACTTCTAATTTTTGATAATTATTAATAGTATCATTAAATTCATTTTATTATTTTTACTAGGCTTCCTCTACGATTGAAAGAGTGCAATTACTCCAAGAATTTATTTAATCCATTTAATTAATTATAGAATTTATCAATATTTTTTAAAGTTTTCATTGTATCGTAATTTAAACTCAAAGTAAAACTGTTTATGATATAATCGAAAGATTGGTATTAATATTATTAAAAAATTAATGTAGCAACTAAGTTATTTAAATATGTAATAAAATAAATTTTAGTAAATCAAAATTAACACTTCCCTTGTTGTTGATGTCCACTTGATATCTCACTAAATTCTTAAGCAAATTTTAGGATCATGTGATCGATTATTATAGGATCATTATATAATCAACTCAATTCCTACTTATACAGCATTCACAACAATGGTACTTTTGAACAATTTAATTAAACATCATCTTGATATTCCATAAGAGATGAAGGCTAGTCAAGATACAGAGCCTCTTCCTCCATAAAAAGATTCATATTCAGGAGTAATTCATATTAATACTTAAAAAAAAGAATTAGAAAATATTTCTGAGAACTAAAATACAAGATCAACTAAATTTTTAAGATAATCAACTAATAAATTTAAATCTAATTCACTTAGTATCGTTAGTGTTGTAGTTATGAATAAATCAACATAAAAAAAAAATACTACTAAAAAATAAAGTATTGAAGTTGTAAAACTCCAAGAACCAGATTAATAGATTGATGAAAAAGAATAATATTATAGATATCAGCATGAAATAAAATGCAAAATGCTTGAATAAATAGCTAAGTAAATATATTAGTGATATATTTAGAAATGAAAAAAAACAAGAAGAAGATAGGTTAAAATAGAAAAATCAATTAGAATCAATAAACAAATTATAGAACACTAATAATTGTGGATATGATTATGATGGATCAATTTTACCTTATAACAAACCATTTATGAAAGTTAAACTATATCATTTACAATCCAAAATTTTAAAAAAGAAATAGGATAAGAAGAAATAAGATACAAAAAATCCTATTGAAAGCATATATATAAGAAATTTAACAAAAATAGATTTCCATTAGACTGGTTAATAAAAATTTGAAGATGATCTTAAACAAAGCTAAATTAATAAAGTGGAACCTATTATAGGCAGAAATTTGAATGGATTTAGTTAGATTTAAAAACTTGACATATTGAGAACTGATTCTTCATTAAGAATGACAAAAAAATAATATGAAGAAACATCAGAAATAGTTTTTACAGAATCTTATGTTAATTTGCATAAATAACATAATGAATTTGAGAGTAGTATTCCTAGTAATAAATTTGAAAAATTGAATAATTATAAAGTTAAAATTGGATCTTAAAGAGAAGGACAAATAAAATATCAACAGTAATAAAATTATTAATTTCTTTTAACTGAACCAGATGTTGATAGGGAAATTAATTTTGAGAGTGATAAAGAGAGTTAAAAAAAATAAATAAAAAAGAGCTAAAATAAATAATAAAATGCATAATAATTAGTTTCTTTTGAAAATCTTCAAGGAAAATTGCCCACTTTAAGAAAATCATAAAAAAATAAGAGATGTGAGAAAATGAAAAGATCATATACCTAACATAGTTGAATTAATGATTTTTTTAGTGTGATATTTTTTTAATTATTTCTAAAAGTTTATAAGTTAAAAACTTTGTTAATAAATAAAAAGATGGTTTGAAAATAATTATTTAAAGTTTGATGTGATTTTATATGAGTAATATAATCAAGTCAAAAATTTAGGGATATCTAATTATTGTAAATTAAAAATAATAATGGATTAATTAAATTCATGGGGTTATTGTAATCCGACTAATTGGGATGATAAACTTCCAAAACCTTATAAGTATGAAAATAAATGAGTAAGATAGATTCATAAACAAAATCTTAAATAAAATGATACTAAATGAAGTATACAATAAAGTTTTTGAGATCGAAAAATATCGTTCAGATCCAAATTATGAAGGGCAATTAAGAACACTTCCTCCTTAAGGTGTATTTGATATACCTTAATTGAGTTGCGTAAGTCGAGACAGTTCAAGTAATTTAGTTGCAGCTGGAGATACTTAAGGAAATTTAATGATATTGGATTTGAGTAAGAAACTAAGGATAGCTAAGAAAGAAACAAATGGGAAAAGAATAGTGAAAGTATGTTTAAGCAACAGAGATGAAGCAATAGACGATTATAAGAATGTTTGTGTGTAGAAAATCATAATAAATTTAGGATTGGAGTTGTTTAGCATAATGATCCAATTGTGTCTGTATATAGATTCAGGCCATTAGAAAATAAGTTATTGCTTCATCATACTATTACATTATCAAAGGATAAGAATACAATAGGTGAATATCCAGTTGATGTAGACATAAGTTAATATTCTTAATATATAACTGTTACATAATATAATGGAAGTGTGAAAGTGTTTAGGATTCCAGATTTAAAAATAGATTAGTAATCGAATTCAAGTTAAATATCAAACAATAGTGTTGGTGCTCAGAGTCCAAGACACATATAAAGTCAATTCAAGCCATCACCAATAAAAGGGAAAGAATAACCAATAGTAGCTTAGGTATAATAATAGCAGATTTAAACATCACCAATGGATATTGTATGTTCTGAATTGACAGATTTGATCTATTATGTGAAATTTGATGGAATAAAGAAAACTTTAGATTATAATGGAATAATAGCTAAAATTAAATAAGATTTGATAGTTCCAAAAGAAGCTCCACCTGAAGAGAAGCTTGATCCAAAAAAGAAAGGTGCACCTGCTCCAAAAAAAGCAGTAGAAATGGCACCTGTTACAGTTGTAGAAGAAATACTATATGAAGAAAATGATAATGGAGCATAACCAAGTGATGATGATTATCCAGAATAAAAATTTAGAGCAATTGTTGAATTTATAACTGAAAGATTTAGTATTCAAAATGGAAACAAAACATTTAATTCTTATAAATAGCATGAATGTGTAACAGGAATTGTTGTTGGTTGGACTAACACAAAAAGACTTGAATTACATCGTTTCACAAGTGCTAAAAGATCTGCACTTCCAGAATATTTAAGTGCTTCTTTTGGATTACCATCTTAATAATTATTAAAATAATAACCAATTATTACTGAAGTTTAAATTATTTATCCTTTGAGTTGCATAGCAATATCAAAATCTTCAGTATATTTAGCTGCTGGTTTATAATAAGGAAGTGTTTTTGTCTATGATTTAATTTTAGAATAAGAAAGATTTTATTTAGACAAACATATGTATAATTGTACTTAGATTCAATTCTGTGATGATAATAGATTAGTTTCCTCTTCATATGATGGAGGTGTTAATATTTATGATTTGAAGGATGGGAAATTATTATGCAAGAGAACACATTAATTTAGAAAAGGGACTAAAGTTAAAATGGAAGAATAAAAATAAGGATTCTGGAGAATTATTGGAATGAGTGTAAGCCATACTGGAGTTGCAGCAGCTTTAGATGCCTAATAAGAAGTTAGAATTTATGATGTTTGGCATGGTGAAAAAATTGCTAAGCTATCTCCTTAATAAGTTATGGATGATAAATTAAGATCATGGGTTAATAACAAAGCTTTAGTTTCATGTTATAAAAATGAAATCTTAATCTCAGCTGATGTTCTCTAAGTTAATCAATATACAACTTTACAAATCTTTAAAATATTTGATAATTTAGTTAATATATTTCCTGGATTAGCCAATATCTATAGAAAAGGGATTGAAAAAGATAAAGTTATGAATTTGTTTGAAAAAATACCTAAAAATGAATTACAAAATCCTTAATTTGACATCCCTAATCTTTAAGGAAATGGCAATAATTAATTAAGAATCCCTGGATAAGAACGTCGCCCTAGTTAACAAAGAGGAAGCTAACATAGAGGAAGTCAATAAAGGATTGGGTATATCTATTAGTAAATTTAAGATCATAACATGGTTCTCATAAAAGTTCCAAATTACCTCCTGCTGTACCTCCAAGTATTAAAGGAGGTCCTATCTCTCTCATTAATTCATTGCATAAATCTAATCATTCAGATTAATAAGTTGATTTTAATTCCTCTTTCAAAAGTTATCAAGCATCTTCAATGTCTCATAGACTTTCTAAACAAAATTCAAAATAAGCCATACTTACTAAAGAAATGCTTCATCCTGAATAATTCTTACTAGAAAAAGATAAAACTTCCATGCCTCTTTTAATAAAAGAAGACACAAGCATGGTTGAACATTGTCGAAGTAGAAATTCTGAAAGATTAGTGAGAATTGAAAAAGTTAATAGTATGATCTAGAAAGTTGGATAATAATTGGCTTAAGAAGAAGAAAAGAAGAAGCTTCAAGAACGTCATCGTTAATTATCGTCTGCTAAATGATTAATTAATTATGTATTTGTTGTAATGAGCCATTAATTATAAATGTATTATGTTTCAAGTTTAACATTTTTAAACCTATTCCGAGATTTAAGATTCAGAATATTTTCAAAGTGACTACACTCATGAGGAATATAATGTATCTAAAAAGTAATTAGACTTATTAATATAGTAAAAACTATAATCAATATAGAAAAAAGTTCAACAATAGAAACTTTATTACTAATAAATACTTTTTAAAATTATTGATTTATATTGATAATAGAATTTGTATCTTAAAGCTATATCAAATGGATTAATTGATGAAATTGGACAGATCATCCATCAAATATATAAATTTAATAAACTTATATTATATTAGATGATTTCACTGTATAAATACATTAGAATAATCTAATTTATGAACAAAAGTTTTAGAAATTCTTAAATAATAATAAAAACCAGAAAATTTGAGTCGGATGATTTATTTTGTCTAAGTTGCTTTAATATGGGCACTACCAGCTATTCTGATTAATAAACTGATTTTCTATTTGGTTTATAAGATTGGAGGAAATCATGAATGTATAGTTGATGTTGCCTACTCTATAAGTCATTTAGTTGCAGGAGTAGTCTACTTTATATTTTCTCCTATATCAACTCCAGCAAAGATTGTAAGAATAAGTTTAAATTTTAAGATTAATCTATTTCTTGTTGCATTTTGGTCACTAAGGCTTGGGGGATTTTTATGTGTGACAAGAGTAATAGCTGGATTTAAGGATGAAAGATATGATAATATCTTTAGTGAATATAATGCAGATAAATTCAAAAAAGATTTAATGGTTTTTGTGTAATTTATGTTCCAAGGATTAATTGTATTTGTCACTTCTATACCATTATATTTTTTGTTTCTAAATGATCTGACTTGGAAACCCGATAATTTCAATGGTCTAAATGTAATGAATTATATAGCTTTGTCAATCATTCCTTTCAGTATATGCTTAGAAGCAACTGCAGGTAAATAAAACTTTAAATATTTAGATGTACAATTAGAGAGATTTAAGAAATAAAAATAATAGGGTTTAATATCAAGAGAAGAATTAATGGAAACTGGACTTTGGAGAAAGAGTCGTCATCCAAATTTATTTTTTGATTTAGTTACTTGGTTCTGTTTTGCTTTGGGAGCAATTTGTGATCCAATAAGTGTTTGTGCATTAATAGGACCTATTGTTTTATTTTGTGTTATGGAATTTCTCACTACTCCATTAACAGAAGCACATATGAAAAAGAAAAGAGGGGATGTTTATCAATAATATGTTTCACGAACAAATAAATACTTGGTTATGTGATGATCTTGATTTTTTTGTATTATTATTTCAAATAAAACTAAGTTAATCTTTTGGTAATGGGGTTTTTGTTGTTCTTATTATTTCTCTTTTAGGATCTCCAGTTGTTATAGGATTTCGAGATATATTATCTCTTGATTAAAAATCCGAAGTCTTTAATTATTATTTGTAAACCAAATCTGAATTAGAACCTGGTACAGCAAATTAATACAATGAGGTTTGAAGATTTATTCTTTTCGATTTTCTGAGAACTAAATATTTAGTACAAGTAATATGATGATATTAAATAAAAGAGTGCAATTCATAAATTAATATTTAATCTTAAAAAATAAAAATGGCAAGCTTAATTTAAATTGCATCAATAGTGGCAGATTTAAAAAAAAAAGATTAGATGGAATGGCTTAATCAACACAAAGAATTTCAAAAGTATTCTCTTAAGGAATCAGATCTTATTCTTTATTAAGCAGCCAAAGAAAAATGCGCCAACAAATTAAATGAAATTTATCAACACCACTATTTTTAAGTAACTAATTTAATTACCAATGGACTTCCACTTCATAAAACTACTGTAAAAACAACTTAGTTTAGTAATCAAACTTTTAATGTCTTTGATGTAATAATATACAGAAGAAAATCATCGTTTTATATTGTTTATCAACTTATTTAACTGATTAATTAATAAAACACTAAGAAGAAGAAGTTTTAAACTAATTCATGGTTTAAAGATTATTCTTATTTTCCATTTAAGCTAGTTCGTTAATTAAATTATGAATAACTTCATATAAATATAAAATATTATAATATACATGAAATTATTATTACTATTTTTGTTGACTTCTATTTTTGTAGTTTAGAGTGAAACAACAAATATTAATTTAGGTTCACCTTGTTTATGTACTCAACTTTTTGAATAAGATTGCTATAGAAATTAAAATTGTGTTTGGAATAAACTTTAACTGAGATGTGAAATCAAATCAACAATTGAAGAAACTAACACAAAAACTAACCCTAAAATAAGTTCATATTGTTCAAAATTTGGATCTGATAAATGTTGGGAAGTAGAAGGGTGTGCTTACATTTTCAATGAATGTGTTTAATTTACATCCTGTTCTAGTTATCCTTTCAGTGTTTAAGAACTTTGCCAGATGGTTTCGAGTAAGTGTATAACGGATGGTGAAAAATGCGTTGAACTTGCTGATTGTTACAGTTATTAAACTCCCATATCTTGTGTTAAAAATTCAAAAGGAAATTATTGCTTTTGGGATTAGTAGTGTGTTGATGCAACAGATTGTAACAAATTACCACTTTCATTCAAGACTGATGCTTAATGTCGTGAATAACTCTCATATTGCACAGTTAATCCAAGAGGTGGATGTCAGGCCAGTGGATACAATTGTGAAGATCAAGAGTTTGAGATGTAATGCTATTATAATCAGAAATTGGGATTATGTGCATGGATTAATGATAAATGTATGGATCGCTCATGTGAAACTGCTCCAAAATCTATTAGAACTGATATCGCTTGTTAAGAATATTTTGAAGGCTGCACATTAATTGCAGAAGGAGGCTGTAGACAAAGAACATAGTGTAATGATGTGACTATCAAGGAATCTTGTACTTATAGTGCTAATGGATCTATATGTTTTTGGAATGAAGGGAAATGTTATGATAAAAAATGTGAAAATGCCCCATTAAATATTATTTGTTCCAAATTTTTAGAGAATTGTGTTCCAAAATCTTTAGGAGGATGTATGAGTATCAGTGATTGCTCAAAATATGATTTAGATGAGAGTTGTAAGATAGATAAAAATAATAATAAATGTTTTTGGACAGGAAATTAATGTGTATCACATACATGTGAAAGTGCTCCTTTAGAATATGTAACTCATGAATAATGTGCTGCTTTCAAAGAAGATTGCACAGTAAATAACAGTACATTTAAAGGTTGTTCATAGAGAACTTGTGATAATGCTCCAACAACTGCAACGACATTTCTTAAAACAAATTATGAATGTAATAAATATAAAGAAGGCTGCATTACAAAACTAGGAGGAGGATGTAAGTAATTAAATGAATGCAGTGATATTGATGTTGAAATAGCTTGTGTTGTAGATAAATAGGGAAGAAATTGCTTTTTTTATAATGGTGAATGCGCATTAAGAACTTGTGAAAATGCTCCATTGTCTTTTAATAGTCATGAATAATGTTAAGAATTTAATGAGGAATGTACAGTTGCACGAACTAAGATTGGATGTGTTAAGATGACATGTTAAGTTTTACAATCACAAAGTACTTGTAAGGTAGATTTAAATGGTAATCGATGTTTTTGGACAGGTCTTTGTTATGAAAAGACTTGTTCTAATGCTCCATTTGAATATGATTCAGATTTGAAATGCAAAAATTACTTAAGTTCATGTACAATAGCAAATAGCGGTCGTGGATGTATAATTAGACCGAGTCAATGCAATTAATTAGTTCTTGAAGATTAGTGTTATATAACATCAAATGGTTAGATTTGTGGATGGTTTGAAGGAGCATGTTATGACAAAGCTTGTTTTACAGCACCTTATACTTCAGACTATGATACTTATGAAGAATGTGATAATTATTTAAGTGGATGTACAGTTGCAAGTGAAGGAAATGGAGGTTGTGTTCCTTTGGATTCATGCACAACTTATACAGCCTAAAGAAGTTGCCGATTTAATAATTTAAGTTAAATTTGTGAATGGACTGGCAATGCTTGTTATGATAAAGCATGTACTACAGCTCCTTAAGATACAGATCATGATTCAAATGAAGAGTGCGATGCTTATTTGACTGGTTGCATTGTTGCTCCTAGCGGATAAGGTTGTGTTTTAAAACCAAGCAGTTGTGGAATGATGAGTACTAATACTTAATGTACAGAATCTTCTACAAATTCTCTTGGAGGACCCTGTGTTTGGGTTGGAACTTGTGTAAACAGAACTTGTTCTAATGCTCCTGTTTCTACTAGTTATGATACTCATTAAGAATGCTACACGTTTTTATCTACTTGTACTGTTGTTCAAAGTGGCATAGGAGGTTGTATGACATAATTAAGCACTTGTGGCTAATATTCAACATTTAGATCATGTTAATTAGCATCGAATGGATAGAAATGTGCTTGGCAATATAATTATTGTTACAATAGAATATGTTCATATGCTCCTGATACAAATGAATTTGATTCTGATTCAGAATGTTCTAATTTCCTTAGTTCTTGTACAGTAGTCAAGAGAATTAGTAATTTAGGTTGTACTTCTATATTAAATTCATGTTAAGATCTTACAGAACAGTAATGTATCAGAGATAGTAGTAGTAATCTATGCACTTGGGATACAACTCTAGCTACTCCTAATTGTAAAACGAGGTCTTGTTCATTAATGATTGGATATACTTATACATAATAAAATTGTAAGAATTGGCTACCAGGCTGTGTTGTTGATAATTCTTCAACTCACACAAGTTGTATGGCTTAATAATATTGGTGCTTTCAGTATAGTTAAGAAGATAATTGTGAATATTCTACTTCTAATGGTTATTGTACTTGGAATGGCTCATCTTGTGTTACTCGAACTTGCACTACAACATAAAATATATCAGATTTTAATCACACAAATTGTAATAATTGGTTGTCTTCATGTACAGTTGATGCTCCAACAAGTTGTATTTAGAAACCTACAAATTGTGCTGATTATGTTAATTATGATTAATGTTATAAGAATTACTCAAATTATCCTTGTGCTTGGGTAAATGATGCATGTATTGAAAAGACATGTACTAATCACGGTTATTCAGTCATTGTTTTTAATTAAACTAATTGCAACAATTGGCTGTCATCATGTTCTGTTAATCCAGGGAATACTGCTTGTGAAACTACCAGAACCTGTGCTAATTATACAGGAACTACATTTACTCATTCTAATTGTAATTCATGGTTAACTGATTGTACAACTAATGGAAGCTAATGTATTAATAAAACATGTACTAATTATGGTTCGAATGTTACAACCTTCAATAGTTCTACGTGTTCAACTTGGTTCAGTGAATGCACAAATGATGGATCAACGGCTTGTAAGAGTGCGAGAACATGTACTAATCATGGAAGCAAAGTTACAATATTTAATCATACTAATTGTTCTAATTGGTTATCATCATGTACTAATACAAATACAACTTGTACAGATAGAACTTGTAGTAATTATGGGTAGAATATTTTATTTTTTACTCATGGCACTTGTAATGCTTGGTTGTCATCATGTACTGTCACTTGGGATAAATTAGGTTGTGAAACTAAAACATGCACAAATTATGGCCAATAAATAACTACTTTTAATAATACCAATTGTTCAGCATGGCTATCATCATGTTAAGCCAATATAAATGCAACTACTTGTGAATCCACTAATACTTGTCCTTCAGGAGCATTTACAACTGTTGCTAATTGTAATAATTATCTAGAATCTTGTACATTTGTAAGCGGATCATATTGTACTAATAAATCATGCACATCAACATCAGGTATAACAACATTTAATCATAATACTTGCTCTAATTTTTATAAAATGTGCACGAGTAATTAAGGTTCAACTAATTGTGAATGGAGAACCTGTTATAATCATAAAGGATTTATTTCTTATTTCTCTCATGAATCATGCGAGAATTGGTTGTTTTAATGTACAGTAAATAGTACTAATACAGGTTGCACAGTAAAAACTTGCACTAATTATGGAAGTCATGTAACATCATTTACAAATGCAGAATGTAACAAATGGCATCCTTCTTGTAATGGAACAGGGTCTACATGTTAAGAAAGCAGAACATGCGCAAGTGCTCCAACAGGTTATTAATATGAACATTCAAATTGTGAGGCATATTCTTTAAGTTGTACAAAAAATAATGCAACAACTTGTACTACTAAAACCTGCTCTAAAGCAAATTCAGTATTTTCCATTTTTAATCATGCTAATTGTTCAGAATGGTTAAGCAGTTGTACATCTGATGCAACAAGTTCTGCCTGCACAACCAGGACTTGTACAAATTACAAAGATCAATTAAGTACAATAAGCCATGCTACGTGTTCAGGTTGGTTGTCAACTTGTACAAGCAACACAGCAGGTACTGCTTGCGAAGCTAAATCTTGTTACAATCATGGATCTTAAGTTACCGTGATTGACAATACTAATTGTGGAAATTGGAAAAGCGGTTGTGTTGGAGGAGGATCTACATGTAGAAATTCTACAAATACAGTTTGTGGATCTTATATTGGAGCCATCAGTCATGGCGATTGTACAAATTATTTAAGTACATGTACTAATTCTGGAAATACAAAATGCATAGTTAGAACTTGTTAATTAGCATCTTAAGGTAACATTACAGTGTTCAATCATTAAAACTGTAGTTTATGGTATTTAGAATGTACAGCAAACTCGGATGAAAGCAGTTGTTAATACAGAACATGTTATAATTATGGAGATTATATTACTACATTTAATGCAAGTACTTGTTCTGGATGGCTTTATGGTTGTAATGTGAATTCAACGAATGATGGATGTATAAGTGAACGTACATGTAGTAATTATGGATCTTATTTAACAGAATTTACTCATGAAACTTGTAGTAATTGGTTGAGTACATGTACAGTAAATTCTGGAAGTACAGCATGCATAGATAGAACATGTACAAATTATGGAAGTAATGTGACTGTGTTTAATTATACTAATTGTAATGCTTGGCTGGATGGATGTACTGGGACAGGTAGTGTTTGTGAAGCTAGATCTTGTAGTAATTTTTCAACTGGAGCCATTCCTTACACTGAAGCTAATTGTTATAAATGGTATTCTTATTGTAAAGTTAATGATACTCTTACTGCTTGTATAAGTACACGTACGTGTACTAATTATGCTGGTAACATAACTACATTTAATCATTTAAATTGCAATACTTGGTTATCAGATTGCACTGTCACATCAAATAATCTCAGTTGTGAAATTAAAACTTGTACTAATAGTAATATTACTACAGGAAATTTCAATTTAGCCAATTGTAGTTCTTGGTTGTCAGGATGTATTGCTAATATATCAGCAAACAATTGTGAGACTGTAAAAACTTGTGAAAATGCAATATCCAATTTAACTACATTTAATCATTCTAATTGCTCTAGTTGGAAGAGTTCATGTACTTATAATAAAGCTGGAACAAGTTTAACTGGAACTGCTTGTATGGAATTTATATGTTCGAATGCTTAGTTGACTACATTTAATCATTCTAATTGTTAAACCTACAATAGCAGTTGCACTGTAAATTCTACTGCTGATGGATGCACTGATTATTTATGTTCAAATGCTATCAATTCTATATCTTCATTTTCAAACGATAATTGCAAAAACTATAAGCCTACCTGTACTGTAAACAGTTCTTGGAGTAATTGCACAAATAAGAGTTGTTCTAATGCTTCTCGTACATTGTCATCTTGGATTTTCTATGGTGATTACTATCATAGTGATTGCAATGATTGGTTATCATCTTGCACCATCAATAGTTCAAGAAGTGGATGCGAAACTATGACTTGTGCCAATGCATCAAATTCTAATGGCATTACTATAACTATAGACTAAAATTATAGTTGTACAAACTCTTGGATGTCTTCTTGTGAACTGCATACTTCTAATAGTTACTGTGTCAATAAGACTTGCCTTACATATAGAGGTGCATTATCAGCATTAAATTGTAGTAATTATTTATCTGGATGTACATTTTATGGAAATTATGATAATACTACTTCTTGTACTTCTACAATAAGAACATGTGCTAGTGCAGTTACAGCTCATGATTTTGGTTATAACATTGTCAATTAAGCTGGATGTGATTAATGGAAATCAAATTGTGCTTATAGAGGTTCTGGTAATTATGGCTGTGAAGAAAGAACCTGTTCAAATTATGTAAGTGCAAATTAATCTAATCCAACATCTTATAATTAATGCAATAATTGGTTAGCTACTTGCACATATGATAATGCTAATTAAATATGTGTAGAAAAAAGCTGCTCCAACTTTTCTTAACTCTCACCTTCATATAATAATTGTCTTGCTTGGAACTCATTATGTACTATTAATTCAACATCAACAGGTTGTGAGAAAAAAAATTGCACTAATTTTTCATATGTTAATTCAGTCTTTAATGATACTAATTGTTCAACCTGGCAAATCAATTGTAGAGTTAATTCTGCAAAAACTGCTTGTGAAGCAAGTTGCACTACAACAACTGTTACTACATTTAATTTTGTGAATTGTTAAAATTGGGACACTATGTGCTCAGTTAATAGTAATAATACTAATTGTGAAAAAAGGAGTTGTTAAAATCCTTAACTTGCATCATACACTGATACTACCTGCTCATCTTGGTTATCAACTTGTACTAATAATGGAAATTCAAGTTGTAAAGATAGAACATGTTATAATTATGCAACTAATCTCCTATCATATTCATCAATTACTTGTGAAACTTGGTTGCCAATCTGTACAAATTATAAAACATATGGCTGTATGCCTAAAACATGTGATAATTTTGCTGGAACCGTTAATGATAGCAATTGTTAAACTTATCTATCTTATTGCATAGCTAATACGACAAGAACAAAATGTATAACTAAAAGAACATGTACAAATCATGGATCAGCAGTAACAACTTTTACACATGTCAATTGTGAAAGCTGGAATAGTAATTGTACCAATAATAGTAATAGTACTGCTTGTGTTGAAAAAACTTGTAGCAATATAAATGTAAGTGCAGTAATTTAAATTAATTCATATACATGTAATGCTTGGAAATCTAATTGTTCATTAATTAATGGAACTTGCACAGATAAGACTTGTAATAATTCAGGTTTAGTTGGCAGCGATGTAACATAAACAAATTGTAGTGATTGGTTGCCTTATTGTAAAGCAAACAATGCTATTTGGCCATAATATTGTGAATTAAAAACATGCTCAAATCATTCTTTAGGAACTATAACTTAAGCTAGCTGTTAAAATTGGTTATCTTATTGTAGAGTAAATTCTGCAGGAACAGCATGTATGACTTATCGAACATGTAGTAATTATGGAATAAATATTTTAACATTCAATCATATTAATTGTGAAGCATGGATGTCTAATTGTACAGTAAATAGTACAAATAATGGATGTATGAATAAAACTTGTTTTAATACTAATTTAAGTGTTTTCAATGATTAAACTTGTGGATAATGGTTGAATACCTGTAAAGCAAATTCATCAAATACAGGATGTGAAATAAGAACTTGTACAAATTATGGTAATTAGTTAACAAGTTTTACTGCAGCAGCATGTTCTTATTGGTTGTATTAATGCACAAATGATACAACAGTTGGCTGCAAGCCTAATAATAGAACATGCACTAATTATAGTAATTTAATATAAAATTTCACATTGTAAACCTGCTCGGAATATTTGAGTTCATGTGTTCCAGATCTAACAAAATCATCTTGTTTAGCAAGAACCTGTAGTAATGCTTAAGAATTACCTTCATATACTCATTAAAATTGTTCAAATTGGTTAAATACTTGTACTGTAAATTTAACAAACAATGGTTGTATAGATAGAACATGCTAAAATGCATCTCTTTCTTTTTATAATTATAGTAGTTGTTCTAATTGGTTAAGTTCTTGTACAGTTAACACTACAAATAATGGTTGCATTGCAAAGACATGTAGCAATAGCACAGTTATTTAATTTACATAAACAAATTGTACAGCTTGGTTGAATACATGTACAAATGGTACAAATACTTGTATTAATAAGACATGTTCTAATTATGTTGGCACTGTTAATTAAACAAACTGTATGGCTTGGTTATCATATTGTTATGCTGATTCTGTATCTTAAACTTAATGTTATAGTTTGAGGGATTGTTATAATCATAATTTAACTACATTTACTGTTGCTACTTGTAGTTCATGGTCTCCTTTATGCACTGTAAATACTACAAATAATGGATGTATTGAAAAAACTTGTTATAATAATAATTTAACCAAATTTAGTCATGCGACTTGTTCAGATTGGTTATCAACATGTACTGTAAATATGGATGCAACTGGCTGTGAAATTAGATCTTGTACAAATTATGGAAACAATATTGCAGTATACAGCAATGCCAATTGTTCTGCTTGGTAAAAATATTGTCAAGTAACAACTTTGGGTAATGCTTGTGAACCAAAGACTTGTTGGAAAAATTCTGTTGGTGTATTTAATCACACTAATTGTTATGTCCATTTGGATTAATGTACCGTTGCAGATTCAATATCTTGTGGATCAACAAGAACATGTACCAATCATGGTAGCGAGGTTACTATTTTTAATCATGCAAATTGCTAATATTGGTTAACTAAATGTACTGTAAATGCTGCAGGAACAGCTTGTGAAGAAATGACATGCACAAATCATGGAATTTAAGTTACTAAATTTACTCATGCAAATTGTTAAAATTGGATATTTGATTGTACTGTTAATTCAACAGGTACAGATTGTGAATTAAAAACATGTTCTAATTATGGTGCCAATGTAGTTGTTTACAATCATGCTAATTGTTTAGCTTGGTTATAAAAATGTACTGCAAATTCAACTAATAGTGCATGTATCAATAAAACATGTCTTAATACAACTGGAATCAGTACATGGACTTAGGCTAATTGTGAGTCATGGTTAAGTGTATGTTAATTAAGCAAACCTACTACTTGTAAAAATAATGTTTCAAATTGTTCATCAGCTACATATAATCAATGTGTCAAAGATACAAATAATGATATTTGTGTATGGCATCAAAATTCATGCAAGGATAGGGCTTGTAATAATTTTATTGGAACAGCCAATCATATTAATTGTTAAAATTGGTTCAGTAGTTGTACTGTCAATACTACTAATACTGGATGCACTTCTAAACCAACTAATTGCACTACTGGAGGAGTGACTTAAGACTAATGTGTTGTAAGCATTTCTAATGTCATTTGTGCTTGGAATGGAAGTGCTTGTGTAACTAGAACATGTACTCAATATTCTGGTACATTTAACCACTCTAATTGTAACAACTGGTTAAATACTTGCACCGTTAATAGTGCTTCTAATGCTTGCTAAACTTTATCTTCGTCATGTACTTCGTATACCATTTAGGATTAATGTAATTTTACAAATTCTGGTACTGTTTGTTTTTGGAATGTTAATACTTGTGTTATTAGAACATGTGAACATGCTTCTCAAACTTCTAGTTATAATGATCATACAAAATGCAATACATTTTTAAATACATGCACAGTTGCTAGATTTGGAGGATGCACAGATAAATTATCTTCTTGCTCATTATATAAATAATAATCTTAATGTTATTAAAGTTCATCTGGTGTTAAATGTTATTGGAATACTTTAACTTCTTTGTGTACAGATGCTATTTGTACAAATGCAGTTTCAACTCTAACAACTCATGAAGATTGTTAAAATTTTTTGAATACTTGCACAGTAAATACTGCCGGAGGCTGCATTCCTCTTGTAGCATGTAATCTATACACTACTCCTTAGTCATGCGTAAAATCTAATGTTGGAGAAATTTGTGAATGGTAATCCCAAACAAGTACTTGTAATATAAAATCTTGCACAACTGCTGCACTTGATAACACTAGAGATACTCATGAAGAATGTCAAGATTACCTTCCAAATTGTACAGTCACTGCTACAGGAGTTGGTGGATGTGTTCCTTTGAATGAATGCCATACTTATTTATCTGAGAGATAATGTAAAATAAATTAAAGCGGGTCTTTATGTGGATGGAATGGTTTAGTTTGTGCAAATCGTTCTTGTTAGACTGCTCCTCCAACAGTAACATATAGTAATGATAGTTCTTGTTAAAATTATATGGATGGATGTACAGTAGTTGAAACTGGATATGGTTGCATACCTAGAAAAGCAGAATGTTCAGATTATAAAATTAGTAAATAATGTGTAAAAACAATAACAAATTAATTATGTTATTGGAATAAGGAATTACCAATAGCAATTTGTGAGGTTAGAACATGTTTTAATGCACCTATTGATTCACTAACACCTGAATTATGTGAATAACATTTAAATTTATGTTCTTCAAATATGCAGTATTGTAGATTAGAAGAATGTGAAGATCTCTCCTACACAACAGATTTTGAATGTAAATACTTCAATAGTAAATGTACAACTAATGGAACTAAATGTGTATTAAGAAAGAAATGCTCAGATGTATAAAATAGTGCTGGTTGTGTTATGGATGATTAATTTAATGAATGTGAATGGTATAATTAAGAATGTGTGTTAAAAGATTGTTACACTGCTCCAGCTTTTACAACTGAATAGGAATGCAATTTATATAAAGAAGGTTGTACAACTAAATTATTTGGTGGTTGTCGATAAAAGACTGCTTGCACAGAGGCTAATGTCGAAGAAGCGTGTACAACATCCAACATTGGCGAAGAATGTGTATGGGAACATGGCTTTTGTAGAGCTTAAAAATGTGAGGATTTTGATGGTAGTTATGATGATATTTGTGATGCTTAGAAGAAAGGATGTGTTAGTGATGGAACTTAATGTGTGCTACCAAGATTTTGTTAATAAATACTAATTAAAGATTAATGCATTAAAGGTATAGATGGACCATGTATATGGTATGAATTTGGTTGTACACTATTTCTCTCTTGTTCCAGCATTAAAAGTAATTTAGATAGTATATGTAAATCTGCTAATAGTTTATGTACTACAGATGGTCTCAAATGTGTAGGATTAGAAAAGTGCTCGAATTATAAAATATAAGAAGCATGTAAAACTGGTTTAGATGGAAATTGCTAGTGGATATAATCTTAAGAGAAATGTTTATTATTTGCAAAATGTTCTGATTTACCTTATTTAACTCATATTGATTGTCAAAATGCTTCATCGAAATGTACCACAGATTCTTTAAATGGATGTATTGATTTAAAATAGTGTTACAATTATAAGTAGAAAGAATAATGTAAAATAAGTTCTCAACCACCAAAATTGTTAAATAAATAAGTAATTTAAACAGGATAATGTGCATGGGTAAATGGTAAATGTAGAGATTAATTATGTGAGGATATAAGTGGTGAAACTCATGAGCTATGTTAATCTAAACTTAAAGGATGTACTTCTGATGGAATTAATTGTATTACTATGCAATAGTGTTCTTAATATACTGATATTGTAACCTGCAATCTTGCCTTAGGAACTGATGGTAAATGTATATTTTCTACGGATGGTTGCAGAGCTCTCGAATGTACTGATATTAAAAATGGAACTAATCATTTTACTTGTTAGAATTTCAATTCTAATTGTATTTCTAATGGAGAAAAATGTATAAATTAAGTGAAATGTGAATATTTTTCTAATTAGTTTGCCTGCACTTATTTAGGATTAGATGGATAATGTGCTTGGAATGGATCTAGCTGTGTATTGATGAAATCTTGTGAAGATGCTCATTTTGATATGTTAGCTTGTTAAAAAGTAGCTGAATTCTGTAATTGGGTATCATATACTAATGGCACTTCAAAATGTATTCCTCAAACATGTTAAACCATAGGAGCTCTAAATAAATGTAATTATATCAAAGATTTTAATACTAAAAAAATATCTATATGCTTATGGTCTAATTCAATTTGCTAATCTGTTGATCCTATTAATTTACAAAGTAATGAATGCAATATCAACACTTTAAATACTTATAGATGGAATCCACTCAATAACACTTGCGAAGCTTGCTCTCTTTCAATAATCAATAATTCCATTGCTGTCAGCTATCTTCATTTATTATCCATCGCGATAATATATACAATATTATTATGAAATATCATTCAACATAATATATATAGAAAATATTTATTTTTCCATTTCAAAATTATTAACAGCAATGTATTTATCAAAACCATTATCACATTACTTTCCACTTCAATATCCAACTTTACCAGAATTGCCTTAAAGAGAATTCCCTAAGTTGATTTATGACTCTAGATACGAAATAGAAGATAAATATTACAGAAATTAAATCTAAAATCAATAACAGCAAGATTTTACATAAGCTCAATAGGAACATCAAAATATGGAAAGAACTTTTAACAAATACAACTAAGTTTAACAAGATTTTAAAACTATGAATTAAACATAGAGCAATAAATTAAATACTAATTAACAGCATGAACCACCAATTTCTCAAAAATACAATTAAATTACAGATTCAGACATTAGGTTTGTTTCTTATGTGTTTTAGGAAGAAATTCAATTTAGAAAAGAATTCGTTTAAATTAACAAGAAATTAAAACAACTTTAACCAAACCTATTATAATTATTTTTTGCATTCACATCTGATAATCATTATGTAATAATTAATTAAATTTATAGAAAATTGAGAAGTTTAAATTTTTGGAAGTTCTTTAATCTTATTAAGATGACATTAAAGTTTGTGATTTAGAATTGTTATTTAGCTACTTGAATAATTGGAAACGTTCCTAATCTATTACTTATGGATAATTTCTCTAACTTATAATCCCTTATGTTAAATATGATGAAATGCCTGACCCTGCAGATTTAAAGTATCAATAGGATTCCCCTACATAAGAATAAATGGAAATTTTTTGTAGATTAATTTAAATGAAATTATAAATGATGTCTACTCTTGAATACTACAGACAAAAAATTGATAAAGCTCTAATCAATTTAGTGTAGATTTTTGAATTCATAGACCAAGACAAAGATGGATGGATCAAAGCATTTGAAATCACTAAACTTTTATGTAATTTAATTCAATTTATTAATTTTTAGAATAATTTGGCTATTTAGTTACTATTGAAGAAGCTTCACTTGTTTTATAAGATATTGATGAAAGAGGATAAATTAACATCAATCAATTTGTCCATTATTACAAACCAAAATCTTAAGCAATATATTTATGATATATCTATAATAATTATTATTACAATATTAAATTATAATAAAACTAGTCTTGTTAAAAAGATTATATTTTTACGAAAATAAATTATCTAATCAATTATTCTGTTAATTTTAATTTGGAAGCTCTCCATGTTAATTAATATATTCTATGATTTCTGCAAATTGTCTTTATTCAGGTTAATACTTTGGTATATCCTCTCTACTAGTATAAAGTCCTAATGGGGCTATTCTATTTGATTTTAATGGAATAAATTCATCATACTCCTTTCCCCAGTCATTATAATGAATGAATATTTCTTTTTTTCCAATTTATTTTATTGTTGCCACACACCATATAAATTATTAATCCATTATATCAACTTGTTGGTTGATGAAAAAATTATCTACTCTAATTTAGAAATATTCCTATACTATTTAGATTTATTCCATTATTCCATCTCCTGTTATCTATTTTTAAAATGATCAATTTATGTTTGATCTCCATATTAATTAACTAAATCAATGATTCTATTATCAAAACTTTTACAATATTAGAAAGAGTGTGTTTTAATTTTCACTCTGCAAACAGGACATTCCTATTATTAAAATAACTTATTACTGCTTTTCGCATTAAACTATCAAATATACACATTTCACAAAATGCATGCCCACATTAAGTTGTTGTAACTTTTTAGAAGATTTCTAGACATATTGGGCAAATTAAATCTTCAAATTTAGGCCTTGCTTATTGCTATAATTTAATTTCTAAGAGAAAATAATTCGAGTGATTTTTACTTTTTCTCCTTTCATTATAAGCCTAATCAATATTGTCTCTTTTTCGCATCTTTTTTAAAAAACTATCTTTCAATTATTCTTTATTGATCAATTCCAAATTAACTACTTAATCAATATGTTCTTCAGATGCACAAATCATTAGATTATTATAAAAATAATTAATATAATTTAATCAATGATTAATTGAAAAATGCCGCATTTAGATCTGCACTCCTTTATTTTTGTTTTTAAATATTTAATATTTTAAAAGTTTATAGTACTTGTATAATATAAAATATCAAAATTTTATTCATTATTAATGTTCAATAAATCTGACTTATTTTTTTCCTTTTATTGTTTTTAAAAATTCTTAAATTTTTTCATTATCCTAATCCGAATCTTTATGATTAAAATAAATATAGTTTGGTGTTTATAATCTTAATTGTTTTTGTGCTTACTTTAAACTTGCTCTATACGATTTAACTATTAAAATTACGCTCTTTGAGTATGTATGGTAGGGATTCGAAAAGCATCAATGAATTAGTCAAAATAATGACTCTCATATTCCTTTAGATCTTTTTGATAGTTATATTTTATCTTTTAAACTTTTGAAGGGCTTGAAAATTTAATTCGAAAACTAGGGTTCATTCTTAAAGGGGTATGAGGTTATGAGAGTTTTTCATTGATGTTGAATTCAAATTATTTTTATCTTTTCATTTATATTAAAATTTATAACAAAAAACCTAAATTTTTTTCACAAAAATAATTATATGCTTTTTATCTTTATAGATCATTTCTCTATATACGATTTTTAAAAACATGGGCATTCAGACTTTTCAAAATAGGGGAATTTATCAGAATTCCTTAAACAATTTTACCAAATTTATTTTGTTATTGTTTTAAATATCTTAAATTTATCAACTGTTATTTTAAAAATAATTTATTTAACCATCAAAGACCTTAAATCATGTAATTAAATTACAGATTTTAATTTTGACTCTTCAGTTGGATCCAAAGTTAATTTAAATAAATTTTCAAGCAATTTTACCAAACTAATTAAAGGAACAAATTTTTTAATATTCTCTTAATTGTAACTTTTCCATTTATCAAAATATTTATCTTATTCAATTAAAGATTTTAATATTCTATCAGATTAGATTTATTCCATTTATTATAAACTTTATATTTCTTCTTGCTAATATTATTTTTATTAACTCTTTTAATTAGACAATTATTATGTTTGAGTAAATGATCTAACTTAAGATTCTCTAACATTCTGAACATCTTATTAAAATTGCTAACTCTTAATAAAACTTTAATTTACAATAGGATTATGAGTACCATGTTTATTCCACCAAACTTATAATTTCTTTTATGAGATCTATAATTCATGAAAAAATTTAATGCTATCCTTAATTTTGGTTACATTTTGTATAAGATCAAAATTATCATCAGGAAAAAAGTATATGATTTAGGACACTGTTCCAATCAAATTCTATAAACTGATTAACATATTTGGAGATTTTAATAGTAAATCATAATTAGCCATTAATTTAATTAATTTACAAATTATTTCAGAACTTTGTAAATTTAGTTTGCCTATCTCTGAAGATATATTGAATAATATTTAAGTTATTTCCATTAATTTATTTTCCTTAATAGATAATAACTCTTTTAGTATTTTATCACAAAGTGCTGTAACTAGTAAATCAGCCCAAGAACCAACACTAATTGGAGCATCAGTAAAAGTTAGAGTAAACTCTTAATTCTCACATAATTATTTATTTAATTAAGGTTAAGCACTTAATAATTTAAGTATCTATAAAGAAACCTTTTATATATATTTTTTTGAATTAAAATAGGACAATAAAAAGACAACCATTATATTTGGGACTATTTTTTAATTTAATAAAAATACCATTATGTACAGTTCTTGCTGCTATATAACTCAAAAAAATGAAATTGCTTTCAAAATTTGATAATTATTTTTCAAAGGTTCCTCTTATAAATTATTGTTAAGATTTGTAATAAGAATAAAACTTTTATGTTAATTAAACTATAATTCCTTCTAATATTTATTAAGGTAAATTAATAAATTAAGGGAATGGAATGTTAAATAGTGAAAAATGTTCTTTAGCCTTTTTCATCTCTTCAAACTCTTTTCCAAAAGATAATGCATCTTGATATATAAAACCTATATTTGTTACAATAATAAAAATACCTTATCCTCCTATTACGAGTGATGTTAGTTTTAAGCATACATTTTATAGATTCTCTTCAATTTAATTAGGCATATTAACAAAACCTCTTAAAAATTATTTAATTCTTTCAGTTGGAAATATTGAAAATGCTATTATTGATACTAATAGTTCTGGAAAAAATTTAATTTTTTGTAATACTAATAAAGCTGCATTAGGTGTTTAAACAATCCATTTTTGAGATTATTTTAAATTATTATGTTCGTTGCTACTATGTTTTTCTTAATTTTTTTGCGCTTAAAATTATTCATCAATTTCTTCTTGATTATTAGATTGTTTCATTTCATTAGAGTTTTAAGTTTAACTCTCTTTTTCTTCAGTTATTTCTTAGATTTCAATTTCAAAAAAAAACTCTGATTAAAATAATGAAGAACTAACTAAGGCAAATATACAAGATAAAACTAGATATCGATTTTCAAAATATTTAGCTACATCATTTGGATATTTGCATTAAATATTAAAACCTTTCCATATATAGCCAACTTACAATTAGTATGAGTTCCAAACATTATGATAATACTATTTAAAAAATTGTAATAGTGTATCATTCTTTTCAACTTATTCCTTTAAAAAATTAATAGATATAAATTAATACATTATATTCTAAAGCATCAATTGTAAATCCAAAGTGAAAACATAATTAAAATAATCTAATTAGAAGTGAAATTATGAGAGGAGGATCTCGTTCTTAAATTTCTTCATTAGGCTTAGAAATTTTAGTATGCCATAATATTTCTTTCATTTATTCTTTAAACTATCCTTCATATAACACTGGAAAAATTGTTGTTAATATTCTCAAACTATTTTTCCATTATCTATATTAAAAATGAGATTCTAAATCATTTTAATTATCACAAAGAAATTTATGTAAATAATGAATTACTCCTTATATTCTTTTTGGTGATTATTTTAATATATCCCGAATGTCAGATGGATAAAAAGCATTGAGATAATCTTCTTAAGAAATATCAAGAAGTAAAATAGACTTCAATTCTTCTATTATGGCATTTTGTTCATCTTATTTTAATAAATTGACAAATTTTGCCTTTGCATTATTCTAATTTCCCATTTAATTTATTCTAATTAATTAATTTAGATAAATAAATTTATATATCATGATAATAAAGATTATTCAATCTTTTAACATGTCGATTCTAAAAGTTTTAATAAAGATTTCTCTTGTTTTTCTCTTTAAAATTATTCTTACTAAAATAATTAATAAATATATTTTCTTACTTCTAAATCATTTTATATAGATTAATCTAAATCTTAAAGTAATCTTATAGTTGTTTCATAAGATTCTTCTGATATTCTTTTTTCTTCACTTAATTATTCTTATAATCTTAGAATTTCTTCACCAAAACCTCTTATCAATTTTTCAGCATTTTAATCCCTTATTTATTTTTCTTATTCAAAATAATATCTTAATTCTTCAAGTTCTTTTTCAATATTTTCAATTTATTTCTCTTCATATTCTGTTCTTTAAACATTATCTTTTTTTAATTCTCCTTTCATTGCTTATATTTTATCATCAATTTCAGCAAAAATTTCTTATTCATTTACTTTTCTACTCGAATATTCTTCATTTAAAGATAATGAAAAATTTTTTTCAATTAAAGTTAATGATTTCAAACTTTTTTCACAAATTAACTTAAATAAATGTTTATATTTACTTATCTTTAATCTCTTTCACTGTATAATGTTTCTTCTAATTTTTCATATTATTCATATAATAACTAAAATAATAAAAATATGTAAATACTCTAAATTTTTAATTATCATTAATCTCTCCTTTTTGAATTCTCTCCTCAAGTAATTTAATTTTTTGAAAATATAAATCTCTTCTATTCTAAATAAATTAAAAATAAAAAACTACTTTATCATCTTTAACATTTGTTGATAGTCCTTGCAATACACGATTCAATTCGTTAATACGATCTTGATTTTAACTAGGTGATGCATTTCTCTATCATTTTAATATCAAATCTTTACATTTGAATAGTCAGATTCATCATGTTTCTTTGTCGCAGTAGCACTTTTGAACATTATTTTTAAATTTAATTTTAAGGTTAACTGTATTAAATATGTATTATTTATTTTTTATAAATGTAAGACGAAGAAAAAATTTTAGAATAGTTAAAAGAACTTGATAAAGCCTAAGATAAAAATCCAGTAAATAATATAATCTAACTCTAATTAGGTAACTTTAGCATCATTAAAAACTTTAAAATCTGCCATTTATAACAGAGATGTTGATTTATAAACTGTAGTGAAATTAAGAACTTTAAATGAAACTACATTGAAATCAGAAAACATCAAAATATACTTCTGTTCTCTATGTGGTAAAAAGGCAATAGGAGCAAATATTGGATTAGATACTCTACCAACAAGAAGATCAGATAATAGCATTGCAATTAATTTAAAACAAATCTTTATCCGATTATTTTTAAAATAGGAAGGAATCAAATACATAAAGCGTTCTAATTGTATAAATAATCTTATTATTTTAAGCTGTTGAGAAATAATATCGTTGGTGCTGTGAAGAATGTGGTGTACATGTAGCATATTAATGTGTTAGTTATGAAGAAGGTGCAGAATTAATATAGGGTAATTCAGATATTTAATTATCAAATAAACCTTATCTATATGTGCTTAATGATGCAATCGTTTTAAATTAACAATTTTCAAAATTGCATAGTGAAATTGCTAAACTTAAAGATTAAATGGAATATGAATAATTAAAATGAGTCCGCTATCATAGAAAATAATATAATTAATTAATAAAATACATTGATTTATTCTCTATCTTTTTTTTTTTTAAATGAATAAATGTGGTCAAAATAATATAAAAATATATTGCTGCATATTTATCAACTCATCCAAAATAATTAAGACTCAATTAGTAAACGTTGGATAATACAATACCTAAAATAAATGGTAAAATAAATTTAAATAAGGAAGAACCTATTAATAATTAATTAATAAACCTTTTTTCAATTTAGAGATTTCAATTGTATTATAGATTTATTCTCTCTTTCTTTTTTCTTCTGCCTTTATGTAAAATATATTAATATTACTAGTTACAATTCAATTTATTTGATTTTTTGAACACATTAAACTTAATTAGTTAATGAAGTTGGTTAAATCATTGATTACATAGCAGTCTAAGATTCTGTTCTACTATTTGACTATTAAAAATGTAAAATAATATTTATACAAGAACAGATGTATGACTTGAACCTAAATTGGTACCATAAATTGTAATTTTTTTACCAAATTCTTCTTTCAATACACTTGTACATAATCTAATATTAAAACCTGTTTAATTTTGAAAAAGATTATCTATTTCAGCAATCTAACAATATAATTGGTTTTTTACAGATTTCTTGTCTTGTACATTAATTACATAAATTTAGAATTTTTGATTCACGATATGTTTTGAATCCAAATTCTTCCTATATTCTTATGAATTATGTACTTTAGCTCTATCTGTTGTACTGAATTCTACAATTTCTGATTAATGTGGTGAGATTAATCCTCGACTTTGTTTGACAGAAAATAATTCTGGTTTTGTGGATTTTATCTATCAAATATGTTTTTCTTTAACTTTATATGCTAAGTATTAAGATGTGACATTTTTTAAACTCAAATTGTAAGGAATATAAATGTCATTTTTGGATTCAAAGATAATCTCATTTGATGAAACTTCAAGCATATTAAAAATTAAATAAAAATATTCTAATATATTCCAATTATAAATATAATTCTCATAATTATAATAAAATAAGGATTAAATTAAACACAAGAATTAGAATTAAGTTTATTTTTCGTTGTGATTAGCCAAATTCTAAATCTAATGATTAGGATATTTAAAATTTTCAAAATGTTATGTTATAAAGCCTTTTATTGAAATATATATCTCACATATTAATTTATGAATTTTAAGAAAGGAACTTTAGAATTACTTGGATATGAAAACATAGAATGCTCAATTCCAACAACTTTACTTGTTAATTTTTCTGCTTATTTTACTGCTATATAACAAAATCCTCTAAAAAATGAATCTCAAGAAAGTATTTATTACTATACAACCTACCTTAGCTTCTGAAAATGGTTTAATATTTGTTTCAGCAATAAGTCAAAGTAATACTCCATAGATGTCATCTCAATAATTAAGGTCTGTACAATCTAAAAGTTCTAAAGGAAAGATCAGAACATTTTTTCCTTAAAGTAAATAATCATTTCATATTTTAAATAGAATGGCCTGTTCAAAAAGCTAATATGAGTCCATTTTCTTTTTCAAAATATTCTCATTTTCAATCACTAACAAGTCGATATTGGTACTATTTAGACAATAGTAATAATGTTTAAGGTAAAGTTCTACCCTTATCATATATGTTTAGGCCCTTTTTCTTGTGTTGAAATGGATAACTGGTATCGAAAAAATCTACTCAATCCTGATTTGTTGATTAGCTACAAATCTCATGATCTAACTTCGTTTGTGAAAATCAAAGATATCTTAAACGATTCTGAAAATCAAAAATGTGATAAAATTTTACGTCAATTATATAAAAGAGCTACTAGTGCTAAAAGAATAAGTATGTAACATCTTTAAATATAGAAAATAAAAATTCAAGTGCTTCTCCTATAAGTAAGGCATCAACTGAATTATCTTCTAGTAACACAAACAGTTGCTAAAAATCAAGACAACCCATTTGGGGAGTCGATACCGATTATTTTTTAGGTTTTTGAAGTTATATCTAAAAATTTTATATCATTTATCATTTTAAACTAGAAAAAAAAAAATTATTTCATTAATTTTAATTTTTTCAATTTAATAAATTTATTTAGTTCGAAGAACAAACTCTTAAATATAAAAGCAATATTATTGAATTTATAATTATTCAGTCAGGATAGTAACTTTCTTAGAATTCTTCTAAAGGGGGTCGTTCCAATGTCATCGACAAATTATTAGTGAAATTCCTAATATTTATTTTAACTATTACGTCTAATGCTATGCTTATCTATTCTAATTATGATTGATGTTATTAGAATATCTCTGTATTTTATCTTTAGCATTCTCCAATTTCTTTTAAAATTATGGTGCGTGTACTAATGACTGGACTGAGATCATCAAACTCCTATTAATTTCTTTATTACTTGCTGTTTAAGAGATATATTTTCTACAATATAACTTTTAATATTTACCTAAAACTCATCTATTATTAAATTTGTTTTTCCTACATAGGCTCCTATTTAGATTGTTTCTAAGCCAGAATATCCTAAAACTGTTTCTAATCTTGTAGTGTCCCTTACATTATCATCTTTAATAATTTAGTCGAAACTCCATCCTTAAGTCTCTGAGGTGGTTTTTTTTGTATCTCTACTGAATCTCCTTTAGTATTACTATCAAATGAAATCTTATTCCTAGAGTTTCTTATGTTATAATTACAGTTCTATTGTATCGATTTTCTTTTGCAATTTAATTATTTCTTCTGCTTAGGAATTTTTTAATTTTATTGCATTATCCAATTATTATCTAGTTTATAATAATGAATTATGCATTTCATTCCTTTCTTGCATAAGTTATTTAACTGTGCATTCTAATTAATATTCTCTAGAAAGTGGATTAAAACCTGAACTTTCCTATTGTTACAACATAAAAAATAAGAATAATATAATACTATTATTTCTGAGTTTCTAATGTAAACATCAATTACTAATTAATTTAGGTAAGACACTATTATTATTTTTCAGACTCATATTTATATTTCTAGAATTCTATAGTTAAATCTTCCTATTAATTATTTATTAAATTTATACTAATTATTTTTGTAGATTTTATTTCTATTAGATCATTTCACTCTTTTTTTATGTATATGATTGTTTTAGTTTTTATAATTTTTCTCTTTCCTTTATTTAATACATAGAAAATTAATCTTTTACTGTAACCATAATTTAATATATTTCTTAAACTTTCTCTTACTCAACTTAAAGTTATCTCCTTAATTTAGACATTACTTCCTAAATTTGATATAATATATGTGGATCCTCCATTTTATCACCCAACATAGCCAATAGTTTTTCAACATCAGAGATCTCTTCATTTTCTTGTGTTGATTTTATTAATGTTTGTTCATTATCATCAAATTTTATATTTAATTCATCGTCATCAGTTTAAAATGAAAAATTATCAATATCTAATAATTTATTAGATTTTGGTGAAGGAGGTTAAGAATCTATTCCAAATGATACANAGAATATCTCTGTATTTTATCTTTAGCATTCTCCAATTTCTTTTAAAATTATGGTGCGTGTACTAATGACTGGACTGAGATCATCAAACTCCTATTAATTTCTTTATTACTTGCTGTTTAAGAGATATATTTTCTACAATATAACTTTTAATATTTACCTAAAACTCATCTATTATTAAATTTGTTTTTCCTACATAGGCTCCTATTTAGATTGTTTCTAAGCCAGAATATCCTAAAACTGTTTCTAATCTTGTAGTGTCCCTTACATTATCATCTTTAATAATTTAGTCGAAACTCCATCCTTAAGTCTCTGAGGTGGTTTTTTTTGTATCTCTACTGAATCTCCTTTAGTATTACTATCAAATGAAATCTTATTCCTAGAGTTTCTTATGTTATAATTACAGTTCTATTGTATCGATTTTCTTTTGCAATTTAATTATTTCTTCTGCTTAGGAATTTTTTAATTTTATTGCATTATCCAATTATTATCTAGTTTATAATAATGAATTATGCATTTCATTCCTTTCTTGCATAAGTTATTTAACTGTGCATTCTAATTAATATTCTCTAGAAAGTGGATTAAAACCTGAACTTTCCTATTGTTACAACATAAAAAATAAGAATAATATAATACTATTATTTCTGAGTTTCTAATGTAAACATCAATTACTAATTAATTTAGGTAAGACACTATTATTATTTTTCAGACTCATATTTATATTTCTAGAATTCTATAGTTAAATCTTCCTATTAATTATTTATTAAATTTATACTAATTATTTTTGTAGATTTTATTTCTATTAGATCATTTCACTCTTTTTTTATGTATATGATTGTTTTAGTTTTTATAATTTTTCTCTTTCCTTTATTTAATACATAGAAAATTAATCTTTTACTGTAACCATAATTTAATATATTTCTTAAACTTTCTCTTACTCAACTTAAAGTTATCTCCTTAATTTAGACATTACTTCCTAAATTTGATATAATATATGTGGATCCTCCATTTTATCACCCAACATAGCCAATAGTTTTTCAACATCAGAGATCTCTTCATTTTCTTGTGTTGATTTTATTAATGTTTGTTCATTATCATCAAATTTTATATTTAATTCATCGTCATCAGTTTAAAATGAAAAATTATCAATATCTAATAATTTATTAGATTTTGGTGAAGGAGGTTAAGAATCTATTCCAAATGATACATTTTTTTTCTTAATTTAAGGATTTACAAAATGAGTTATTATTTAATCCTATGTGAGTTCCTTTGTTAGAATTGAATCTAATTTAGAAAGTGTTTCTGAAAAATTAACAATACTTTAAAAGGTTCTCTCTTCAATTTCTTTATCATATTATTCAGTCATGAAAATATCTTTTGTTGATTCTGAATCAGAAGGACAATAATTAAATTAATTCTTAAGATTTAGATTAGCAAGGAAAAAATCTAAATCTTATTTTGTTGAAGAAAGTGCTCTTCGAAAATCAAATAATTTTTATTCATTTTCCAAAATTTGAGTTTTTAACTATTCATTTTCAAAAATAAATTTTTAATTATTTTTTAAACATTCAGATAATTACTATTTTAAATGATCTTCATTTAATTTCAATTTTTAAATTTTTTCTTATTGCTCATCAATTCTACTCTAATAATTTATTTAAAGTGCTGCCAACTCTGTTTTTTAAAATTCTAATTCTTCTTATAAATTTACAACTAATTTATGTTCTTTCAATAATTACAAAGATGAGTGTTATTTAGATAATGCAATATTTTATTAAGTTCCTTAGTTTTAATTTCCTTTATCAGATACAATTAAATTTCCATTCTCCACTTTTTCCATTAATTTATTTATTATTTCATCCTAATCTAATATCTTTTATTCTGCAATGTCAAGTAAAGCTTACAATTCTTTAGCACTTTTTTCAGCATTAATAGTAGGTTTATTTTTTATAGCTTTTGCTCTAGCCCCAAACCTTAAAGTACTTAAAGTTTCTTTATCATTATATGAACACATAGAACAAGCTACTACTAGTGTTGTTTTAGCATTTCCTCCAAGTGATTCACTTAATATTCTTGTTAATTTAGAGTCTCTATAGGGTATATGTTCTTTTTTATCAGAAGTTAAAGCATTTATAACCATACCTAAACAAGTTAAAGATTTATTAATATTTTTAGCTTCTTCCAATTGTTAACCAGAAACATTAGTTTTTGCTATTTTTTCTGATCCTGCTAAATCAACAAAGTATAATTTGCTAAGTTTACTGGAATCAGTTTTTAAATTTTTTTCACTCACTTAAATTTAGAACAATGAATGTGATCTGGATGATCTTTCATTCATTCTAGTAGCAGCTATAGTTCTATTATTTGACCCAGTTAACATAACTTATTTCATTTCTTCTGGAGATTAAACTTTAATCTCTGTAAGATTCTATACAAAAATTCCTCTAAGTCTATCTTCTTTAATTTTTAGGTTAGTTTTATTAGTATCTAATAAATCCATAATTTTTTCATTATAAATTTCTAAAAAAGAGACTTTGACAATATATATTAAGTCATCTGATTTACTATGAACAACATCAAATAATTCAGTCATTACTCTTGGTATTAATCCTTTAGTCCTATCATTAGGATTATCAGGTCCCTATATAAATTGATTATTTATAATACTTCCATGGTAAATGTTTTTCCAGATGAAGTTTAACCATAAGCAAAAATGGTTCCATTATAACCATTCATAACACTATCTAAAATTGGTCTTCCTACTTCTTCAAAAACATCTGCTTATTCTGAATCAGGTCCAAATATACGATCAAAAGTGAAATCTGATTTATCATTGGAGCCAAACTAAATTATTGATAGACTCAAATCTCATACTGTAACAGTAATTTATTTTTCATTAAAAGTAACACAGCATTCACCTCCTTATTACATTTCAAGAGCATTAAGTGGTCTTAATCTAGCAACTACTTTGATATTCTATCCTTCTTTCATGTTAAAATATAATAATATATTAAATGAACTTATTTTAGCAATTAAAATTAGACTCATTTCATCATTAATTAGGTATGATAAATTTAAAATAGGTGTTATACAATATTATCTATTAAATACAAATACTATCTATAGAATAAGGAATTTATATCCTGTTTATATATACTGAAAAGAATTTAATGCTATTATGCTATTATATTAGATCTAAAAAGGCTTTATTTGTTTTATCATCTGATTAAGTAAAGGAATGATAATTAAAATATAAAAATCATAAAATAATATATAAATGTAAAATGCATTAATACTGCTATATTATTATATTATTATTATTAAAAGTAGTTATAAAAAACATAATAATTAGTTAAAAAGGAAATAGGGAAAAGTGTGTTGAAAAAAATAAATAATAAATTTATTTAAAAATATGACGACATAATTGGAATTCTTAATAATAAATTAATTTTAGTTATAAAATATACTTATCTTACATTAATCTAGTACCAAGTCTTACAAGAGGAAATAAAAAGAGAGAGTGTGAATTCATATAGGATAATAAATTTAAGTAGAAATGTTTATGTTTAGTTATGGAATATGAATTAGTTTTTAACTTTAAATAAATAATAAATTGTATAATTCATAGGTTGTTTGACAATTAAACTAAAATTTATAACTGTATATTGGATAATATTAATATAATTGTGAATAAACAAAGGTTTTTGTCATTTTGAAGTAGTATTAGATTATTTTAATCAAATAATAAAATAAGTAAATAGAAAATAGAAAAGATGGGTTGTGGTGCTGCAAAACCAATTAAATAACATAGTAAACAAAATTCTCCTTGTTCTCACAAAAAAGAGAATTAGCCATAAGTATCGCTGATGGTAGAAAGTGAAAAAATAGAAACAGATTATATTTTCCACGCTTTGGATCCTTTAGTGAGTAAGTTATTTATATAATAATAAAAATAGGTCGTAGAAATTATATAAAGAAGGCAGTTTCTAAGAGTAATAATGCTAGTCGTATAGTAAAGGTATACAATTGTTTAAATTTGACAATTTCTGAAAAACAAGAATTAGAAAAAATAGTGCATGTTTAATTGCAGATTGTAAGTCTTATCACATATTTAAGAAACATTTAAACTTAGTCAATCTATAATCATATTATTATAATGATAATAAATTATATTTAGTGAGTGAATTTTGTGAAGGAGGCAATCTTTTAGCCTGTTTGGATCATTTTAGTAAACTACAACAATATAAGATGATAGATGTGTTCTGTTAGATAATGGCAGCAATAAGATATTTACATAATTAAGGCATTGCACATGGGTATGTTAAGTTATGGCATTTTAGAAATATCTAATTAGAAAGTATAGTATTTACAGATAGAAGCATGGATAATGTAAAGTTAATAGATTATGGTATTTCTAATTCTTTGAAAGCTGCTTGTTTATAATGGAGAGCAAATGGAGGGATCTAAGAAATATCTTTCAAATCACCTGAATCTTTAAAATAATCAACTCTTTTATCTACTAAATCCGATATATGGTCATGTGGATGTTTATTGTATTTCTTTTTAACTTCTCATATGCCATTTTAATCAAGAGATGTCTAAGCATTAAAAACTGCTATATAAAGAGGAATAGTTAATTTTGAAGGATCTGAATGGATGAATATCAATCCAGATATGAAATAACTTGTTAGTAAAATGCTTAGTTCTAATCCATAAATGAGACCTACAGCATCTGAAGTTATAAATAATCCTATTTTCTCTAATAGAGCTAAAATTATTACTAAACCTAATAAATAACTTTCTAAACATATGAAAGATTTTAAAGTATATCTATTTTATTTCTATTCTAGTAATAATCATAAATGTAAAGTGCTATGTTGAATTATATTGCAGAAAATATGTTATAAGAATAAGATAAAAAAAGATTAATGGAAGAATTCTAAAAATTTGATCTCAATAAAGATGGATAACTTACTAAAGAAGAACTATTAAAAGTTTATAATACTATGTATTCATCTGAATAAGCTACTCAAGAGGTTGAAGCTATATTCTCGAAAATTGATTAAAATGGAAGTGGAAGAATTGATTATTCAGGTATCTTTATTTTATCATTCTTAGAATTTGTTATTGCTACAATAGATTAAAAAAAATATTTCAATAGAGAAAAATTGCTCACTTTATTTCAATAAATAGATAGAGATCATAGTGGATAATTAAGCAAATTAGAAGTTAAAAAATTATTAAGAGACATGCAAGTTCCTTAAGAAAAACTTGATCAATTATCTAAATAGTTAGACCATGATGGAGATGGTCAAATTACTTAAGAAGAGTTTTTATAAATTATGTCGTCTATTGCATGAAATATTTTTTAATTATTTATATTATCATCCTCCATTATATTAATATATTAAATTCATATCTAAGTATTATCTATCATTAATAAGTTATTAGATAAAATCATACATAAATATTTTAATCCGATTATTTTAATCTATTCTTCATAAGAATAATCTATAATTATTATTATTAAAATTAAAAAAACTTCTTCTTAGTCAAGAAAATAAAACAAATATATAGAGTATTTAAAATAAAATATAAAAAATTAAAATTAAAATTAAACTCTATCAAAATTTAGATAAATTAAATTATTAATTCTCTCAATATTTATGTTTCTCAAATAACTTTAATAAAAAATATAAACATGTTCAGTATGAAATATTTCACGGCAATAAAACGTATTATAATATTTAATAACACTTCCATAATTTAATACTATAAATGTGATTTGGGATACTAATTAAATTGTTCAAGTATTAGATCGCCAGGATGATCCAATTTTGAATGAAACTTTAAAAATGATAAATAATCATTAATTAAATAAAGCGATAGAAATATTAGCTTAAAGTATGAATATACAAAAATTTGATTTGTAGTAGAAGAAGATGTAAAAAATATTTTGGATAATAATCTCAAGTATAATTAATAATGAAATTTACATTATTGGTTGTATAAGTGCAATATCAATGTTAGAAAATGATTCAGCATCAGCATTAATTTTGCTATTTGGATATAATTAAATTTTTAAAGGATTAACACAAAAATAATAAGGTTATCTAAAAATTTAGATTCTTAATGGATTAGGCTATTATAATAGAAGAGTAGGATAATTGGAAAAAGCTTTAAAATAATTAGAATGTGCATTAAAAGTGATAAAAAAATATAGTTTATAAGAGGTTGCAGTTACTCATTTAAATTTATCTGTAGTATTGTCTTTAATTAAAGATTATTATTGAAATTATATTAGAATTGAGAAATGAAGGATCATTAAGAAATGCAAAGAATCCAGTTATACAAAATCATAGAGAATATTAATACTATATTAGAAATCATGTATCAATGTAAATATTTAAGTTTCAATGTTGTGTAAATTCTTTAACAATCTCCTTTTACAATGTTGGAGTTTAGGAAAACAATTTTTAAAAACATTAATTTGCATTTTAAGCATATGCATTAAAGTTTCTGAAGATAATTTAGGAATACATAGTTGTCTTACTAATCAACTTAAAATAATTTATGAAGAATTTGCAAGATTAATAGTTATAGTAGAAACTACCTTTACATTAAAAATCTTAAATTTGACCAAATGTTACTAGTTAATATACTTAAAATCTATTATCAAAAAAATTACTGAAAGGCTTATTTAATTAGAAACCAATAGATCAGGTTATTTGATTCGACCAAAATCAAAATTAGCAATTATGAGACAAACTTAAAGTTTAAAATTAAAATCATTTGAATTTAATATTAAAAAATAGATGTCTACTACTACATAATTTAAATAAATTAAATGAAGAAAACTTAAAATTGAAAAGATAAAATAGAAAAGATAAAATCATTATAATTATGTATTTAAAATCTCTGTATTTATTTTATTATATAATAAGCAAGCTTAAAAAGAATAAGAGGAATTAAAAAGGGTTTAAGAAGAAAAATAAAGAATTAGAAGCATTTAGTTATATTAATTCATAAATTCAATCAAAATAATATAGAACTAAACTTTAAGAGATATTAAGGAATCTACTGATTAGATGAAAATATATTTAATACAGATCTATTAATATAGGAAACATTGAATGAAAGTGAACCATAACACTTAGTTGTTATTTAAGAATAAATTAGAGTAACTGAAACTGAAGAAGATGAAAATTAATTCAGTAATTAAATTACTTCAAATCATAAATTATCTAAAGAAGATTAATATAAAAGATAATCATTTACTATAACTCTTGTATAAAAAGATTTTCAAGATGAAACAACTAAAAGTCTTATTAAAAAGATAGAACTGTAATAAAATTCCTCAAATAAAAATAATAATTATTTTTAATTATATAAACAGATTGAGGATTTAGAAATTTTGTATATGGATTATGGAAATCTAATTGAAAATGCTCTAATATAAATGAAAAATTGTAACATGGTTTGATTAATCTTTATAATATTCTATTCTAGTAACTGTTGATCTACTTGAAACTCTTTAAAATAAATTAATATCAAGCCTTCTTATTAATTATTAATAACTTATACTTAAATTAATGTGTAAGAAATTAAATAAACCAAGTTCAATAAGGTTAGATATATAGGAATTAAAATTAAACAATTGTTTTACTTAATTTGCAGAAATTAGTTAAAATTTATAAATTCCAACTACAATCGTTGACATTTAATAATTTAATACTGATTCTATTGCAGCATAAAAATAGATTTACATAAATTAAGAATTTATATAAAATCCTTATTAAGATATTTCTTTAGTTTAAGAATTAGAATAAGAAATTAATGTTGAAAGATATTTCATCAATATTAATAATATATAAGAACTAAAAGATAATAATTAAAATATAGATTTCACTCTTTAATCATAATGATTATAGTATCAATAATAAAATAAATGGAGCTTTAATGATGATAAATATTCTTATCAATAAAGAATAATAATTATTTTAGGTAATTACAAAGACTGATGAATTTAATGTTAATAAAACTAATTTTAAAGTTAAAATATTGAAAAAACAATAAAAAAACCATAAATGTATCTAAAAGGATATTTAGTAAATTGAAAAAATGAAAAAGCTGTGCTTAAACTTCAAACAAAATCAAAAATTTGATCATTAGGAAGACATATGAAATTTAAATTAGATAAAATAACATTGAAGTTGGGTTGGTTCAAGAAAATAAGTGATATATTTAGCTATTATTATAAATTAAAATTAAATTAATAATTTACTCTAAAACTTAAAAAGAATAGTTAACACATTCTCAATTTAAGAAAAAGATTAAGTTGAACTTAATGTAGATTCTATTAAAAAATTTATAAATTTAGAAGGGCATTTTATTTATGAAAAAGGATTTAAAAGATTATATTTATGAAATTTGAAATTCTTTTCTATATATCACTTTAAATAATTAAAATATGATTGAAAATATATATAAATTTTCTTAATACTATTATATTCTAGAAAGTATATAAAATCATTTAATAAATACATAATTTAACTTTATTTATTAACATAGAACTATAATTTTATTTTTCAGGTGTTAAATATTTTAATCAATTCTTCTGAAACAGCAGAAGGAGTGAAAACTCCTAAATCTGTGAATAATAATGTTATTAAATCAGGAGGAGTATAATCACATAATGGATTGATAAGCTAAAAAAATTATAAATTAAATTACATCTAAATTATCAGGCAATTTCAATTTTTCTGAAAAACATGGTTCTTCTTAGCTAAATCTTATTGAATCACTTAAATCTTTTTATGATAATGGAAATAGACGAGTAAACTTAAAACTTTCAGCTAAGACATAAAAAGGTTTCTTTTAAAATTTTGCACAAATAGCAGTAGTATAAGTTCCTACTCTATTTATTATACCTCCATTTTCAACAACAGCTTCTGCCCCTGTCAAAACCATATCTATATCTTCCATAACTTATCCAATAGCAGAATCAAATATTAATTTACAAGGATATCCAATTTCTGTTAATTATCTATATGTTTCTATTCCTTCTGATTTTGGTCTACATTCAGGAATATAAATTTGCATAACTATCCCAGCCTTAAATGCTTCTATCAAAGAATATAATACAACATTTGAATATCCTAATACTAAAACTTTCTAAGATAAAAATTTATAAATACAAATCTATTATTAAAGAATTTTAAGCATTAAGTTTTAATGTTATCTTTAGATCGTACAAGAATGTCAATTTGTTCTTATGAAATTTCTAAAAGTGATTACTTTAAGGCTTCCATACTATCAGCCCTTAAGTGTTGTAAGCCTTTACTAATATAATGTTGATAAATAGTTTAAGTTGATCTTAATACTAATTCTGATCTGCCATGACCAGCTTTAACATTATTAATTAAATATTCTCCTGCTGTTTTTATTTCATGAGTTAAACCTTACATTGTCATCTCTTTTATATTAAAATTGATTTACCTTTACTATTTGTAATCAAATTTATCATCACCTTAATCAAAATGACAGCATAATGTTCCTTAGTTGTTTCATTTAATTAATTATATTCTTCAAGTACTTTATATTAATATCAATACTAAACCTTTTTTTAAAGTCAATGACATAGAATCAGATTTTTATGAGAAACATAAACTCATTAAAATTAAATTTAGAGAATTACTTTTTTGATAAATAAATTATTATTAACAATTGATTATTGCTTTGACTATAAAATTTTCTTATATACAGGTTGTTTTTAAATTCAAATACATTTATAATTAGTTTTTTCAATAACTCCTTATTTTTATTCAATTTATTAAGTAGTAAACTTTTTAAACGTAATAATTAGTTAAAACTGTTTTTCTAAGTAAATGATGTTTAAAGAGGTTTTTCAACTATTTAAATATTTAGTCTATTTTTTAATTGATGATATTAATTTTAATATTAAATAAAAATAGTTTTATTTTATAAACTTATTATTCTCCTTATTTATAATATAAGGCTTAAAACTTTCGTTCTTATTTTTTAAAGATAATTTATTTTATTTTCATAATGATCTGCCAATGATTTCATATTAATCATTTAAAAATATTCTAATATATTATAATTTTATAATAAGATGAATTTTTCAAAAGTTTGATTTAATAAAGCTTTTTTTTAAATATTTATTTATATTTCATCAATATAATTAATAGTAAACATAATTANCTGTTAATTATCTATATGTTTCTATTCCTTCTGATTTTGGTCTACATTCAGGAATATAAATTTGCATAACTATCCCAGCCTTAAATGCTTCTATCAAAGAATATAATACAACATTTGAATATCCTAATACTAAAACTTTCTAAGATAAAAATTTATAAATACAAATCTATTATTAAAGAATTTTAAGCATTAAGTTTTAATGTTATCTTTAGATCGTACAAGAATGTCAATTTGTTCTTATGAAATTTCTAAAAGTGATTACTTTAAGGCTTCCATACTATCAGCCCTTAAGTGTTGTAAGCCTTTACTAATATAATGTTGATAAATAGTTTAAGTTGATCTTAATACTAATTCTGATCTGCCATGACCAGCTTTAACATTATTAATTAAATATTCTCCTGCTGTTTTTATTTCATGAGTTAAACCTTACATTGTCATCTCTTTTATATTAAAATTGATTTACCTTTACTATTTGTAATCAAATTTATCATCACCTTAATCAAAATGACAGCATAATGTTCCTTAGTTGTTTCATTTAATTAATTATATTCTTCAAGTACTTTATATTAATATCAATACTAAACCTTTTTTTAAAGTCAATGACATAGAATCAGATTTTTATGAGAAACATAAACTCATTAAAATTAAATTTAGAGAATTACTTTTTTGATAAATAAATTATTATTAACAATTGATTATTGCTTTGACTATAAAATTTTCTTATATACAGGTTGTTTTTAAATTCAAATACATTTATAATTAGTTTTTTCAATAACTCCTTATTTTTATTCAATTTATTAAGTAGTAAACTTTTTAAACGTAATAATTAGTTAAAACTGTTTTTCTAAGTAAATGATGTTTAAAGAGGTTTTTCAACTATTTAAATATTTAGTCTATTTTTTAATTGATGATATTAATTTTAATATTAAATAAAAATAGTTTTATTTTATAAACTTATTATTCTCCTTATTTATAATATAAGGCTTAAAACTTTCGTTCTTATTTTTTAAAGATAATTTATTTTATTTTCATAATGATCTGCCAATGATTTCATATTAATCATTTAAAAATATTCTAATATATTATAATTTTATAATAAGATGAATTTTTCAAAAGTTTGATTTAATAAAGCTTTTTTTTAAATATTTATTTATATTTCATCAATATAATTAATAGTAAACATAATTACAATCAAAACAATTAAGCAAATAAATTTATTTTAAATAAAAAATTATTCTAATAATTTATCAGGATTGATCAGTGACGTAGAAAACATTTATATAAAATGTCAATGATAGATAAAAAATTAAATAAATAATAATGATATAAGATAACCTTGTGCTTAAGTTAATTTATAATGATATCAAATTAAAATTTTCAGTTGAAGATCCTACATAAACGATTGAATAACTAAAAGAAATTGTATTAAAAAAATTATCAGAGTAAGGAATAAATTTACATTCTCAAAATGTTTAATGTAATGACTCAGATGATTTTATGCTTAATTCATCTGATATAATAGGATAATTGTTAAAACAAAATGACACAGTCAAATTAGTAGAAAAAGTGGCAGATAATATAATATAATAATAATAATAATAAACAATAGAAGAAATACCAATTATTTAATAATAAGAGCCTGCTGAAGCAATAGTAGTTCTGTATGATATTTCAGGATCAATGAGTTCTGCTTTTTTTGGAGATAAAGAGCTTTCTAGAATGGGCGCAGTAAATGCATTTTTTTCTGCTTTTGCTGATAAGACTTTAGCTTTTGAATTTAATCATATTGTTAAATTGGTTTGGTTTGGTTCTTAATTATATGATAAATGTGATTTTACAAGCGATTTAAATTATTTTATAAAATTAGTAGATGATGCAAATCCAGGTGGTTCAACAAAATGTTATGATGCAATAGATTATGCAATAACAAAATTATTAGAAGTAAAATAAAAATATCGAGATATTGTATTAAGAATAATTGCATTAACAGATGGAGAAGATAATGGTTCAACAAGTAAACCTAATTCTTTAGTACAAAAAATCTTTGATCATAAAATAATAATTGATTCATTTGTAGTAGGAGATAATTGTGTAGGTTTAAAAACATTAACTCATGCTAGTAATGGTAGATGTTATTGTCCAAAAGATTTGGGTTAAGGAATGTAACTTTTTGAAATTGAAAGTATATTAAGTACAAGCAGAAGAGAAAAGGTTGAATAACCAACTACTGTTGTTGATTTAGATGCAATCAAAGGTAAACCATTTGATACAGATGGAATGAAAGTTGTAACATTAGATTTATCAAATAAAGTTATTATGAAAAGAGATGAAATTCTTAAAAGAGCTAAAGAAGCAGAAACATAAGATAATCAATTTACTACTACAACTACTGAAACCAAAAAGATTTCAGGAGGTGGAGGTGGAAGGGAAAGAAGAATACTAAAAGAATTAAATGATGCTATTACTAAATCTTATAATGAATGCAAAATATATCCAACTGCTGATGATATTGGAATTTGGAAAATTTTATTAATAGGACCAAAAGGTTCTCCTTTTGAAAATGGGATCTATTAATTAACTTGTGTAATTCCTTAAGATTATCCATTTAAACCTCCTAAAATTTCATTTGTTACAAAAATGCATCATCCAAATATTAGTAAAGCCTCTGGATCACTTTGCTTAGATATTTTAAAAGATTAATGGAGTCCTGCTTTAACTGTATTTTCAGTTATTCTTTCTATTAGAAGTTTATTAATTGACGCAAATCCAGATGATGCTTTAGATAGTAATGTAGCAGCTGAATACAAACATGAAAAATTACTTTATTAATAAAATGTACTAAAAGAAAAAAAACTTTATGCTAGTCCAACAGTACCTGATTTATTGAAGGATGTCTTAGGTTCAGTTAATATTGATTCCTAAGAATACAAAGATGCTTATAAAGATCTTAGCGAATGGATTAAATTGAACACATAATGATTTATCAAATAATTTTAAATAAAAAAATGAACATAATTTTTTTTTGTTTCAATTAAATAGATTATATGCACTATTTGAATGTCCTTTTGGCCAATCTCTTCTAAAGTATTAAGAAAATGTAAAAAAAGATTTATATTAGAAACTTAATAAATTCTAAAGACAATTATAAAGTATAGACATTATTAATATTTCCTCTTTGTTTATAATATATATATATATTTATGACAAGTTTAATTTGATACCATTTAAATTCAATGTATTCATATTCTATAACGCTGAATCTAAATCTGATATACATTCCAAATGCAAATCAATTCTAGCATTTTAAAATTGAATAGATATTTTAAAAACTAAAATTTAAAAGATAAAAAGAAAAGAAAAAATTTCAATAAAAATAATCTTTACTCTTATAAGAATATTCTGAATAAAATTCAAAATAAATAGGAAAATAATAATAAATTCAGAAGCTACAATTTTTTTTAATTACAATCCTTTTTTCTTCTGTTCTATTAAAAAAAAATCTAGATGTGCCAAACTATTTTAGTAGTTTTCATTCTATTATAATTTCTCTAAATAATCCTTTGTTACTAATCCAAAGACTTTTATTTTAGATTTTATAAACCTTAATAGAAAGGATTTATAGCCTATTTACCTGAGATTATATGCTTATTTTTAGGTAAATTTTCCATTGTGAATATAAAATTTTTTGATTATTTTGTTTTAATTATCTTAGAGTAGAGATCAACTTTTTATGATTTTTGTAAAAATCTTTTTAATTTCATTACTTCTAATAAATATTAAAAATTAATACTTTAACTTATACATAATAGATTTCGTGCTGATATTATATAATTCCAAGAAGCTAGTTTGCTAAACTCTAGGTCACCTTTTATTATTTAAATTTTCATACCTAAGACTATTAATTCTTTTTATTAATCAAAAAATTTTTTTGATCTTTGAAACAAATATATTCATGTATTTTCTATAAAAATTTAATTCAAATTGTGAGAGTAAAAATATTTCAAGATCAAGGAGGCAATCTAAAAATTAACTTTCATTTGAAATTTATGGAGGGATGTATTAAAATTCAAAAGCAAAATCTTTACCTTAAAAACAGTATATGTGAGCCAAAATTTAGCTGAGATAATTAGAACAAGCTTCTTTCGTACTTATAACTTTGAAAAAGCTTCCATCCAATATCTTTTATTTCAAGTCTAAAAAATAATATAGAAAATATTTTAGAATAATAATTTAAATAAAAATACTTTTAATTATTAAAAAATGAGCTAAATAGAAATTTGAAAATATACATTTTTAATTTATTATTATTTTTATATCGTTAAATGAATTTTAAGAATGCTTATGATTACTTGCTAAATTTTCAATCTTAAAGCAGTCGAAATACATCAAGAATTATGAGTTAAGAAGATAGTTAATTTTTTTTCTGGATAAAAATCTAACTATAAAAATATTGAATAAAAATATGGAGTAGAAAATTTAAAATCAAACAAAAGAAATCTATTTGAATCAAAAAGCGAAGTCAAAATTAATCTTGGTGAAATTCCATTCGATTTAGCAACATCAATAAATCATTAAAATTTTTAATAATCAAAGCAAAGTTATTGCAATTAATAACAATTATAATAATTATAAGAATCTAATAGAATGGATGATTAGTATGAAATAAACATTCGAACAAATGGACCTGTAAAAGAAGATATTATGTCTTTCTTATAATTATTAGGATGTGTAGAAATTCTTAAAATTGATAATAGCTAAGATAAAGATTTTAATTATGGATAAAACAAGAGTTTTCACCACTAAAATTGAAGTTGAATTAAAACATATTCAAATTTTTTATAATGAACTTTTCAATTTCATTATGAATAATAATACTGCTTTTAATTCTTGAAATTTGATTTCAAATTTTTTTTCAGAATAAATTATGATAAATATTTTCTTTTATAAATGGATTAAAGCAATTTTCAAAAAGACTTGATTGAATCAGAAGAGGCCTTTATAGAATAATTTGATAGAAATTCAGCTAATTACCATCATGGTAATCCAACAGCCGTTCCAGTAGGAGGTTAAAGAATTCCTGATTCGATGCCAACAATGTACCCTGAATAAGTATAAGANCTTTCATTTGAAATTTATGGAGGGATGTATTAAAATTCAAAAGCAAAATCTTTACCTTAAAAACAGTATATGTGAGCCAAAATTTAGCTGAGATAATTAGAACAAGCTTCTTTCGTACTTATAACTTTGAAAAAGCTTCCATCCAATATCTTTTATTTCAAGTCTAAAAAATAATATAGAAAATATTTTAGAATAATAATTTAAATAAAAATACTTTTAATTATTAAAAAATGAGCTAAATAGAAATTTGAAAATATACATTTTTAATTTATTATTATTTTTATATCGTTAAATGAATTTTAAGAATGCTTATGATTACTTGCTAAATTTTCAATCTTAAAGCAGTCGAAATACATCAAGAATTATGAGTTAAGAAGATAGTTAATTTTTTTTCTGGATAAAAATCTAACTATAAAAATATTGAATAAAAATATGGAGTAGAAAATTTAAAATCAAACAAAAGAAATCTATTTGAATCAAAAAGCGAAGTCAAAATTAATCTTGGTGAAATTCCATTCGATTTAGCAACATCAATAAATCATTAAAATTTTTAATAATCAAAGCAAAGTTATTGCAATTAATAACAATTATAATAATTATAAGAATCTAATAGAATGGATGATTAGTATGAAATAAACATTCGAACAAATGGACCTGTAAAAGAAGATATTATGTCTTTCTTATAATTATTAGGATGTGTAGAAATTCTTAAAATTGATAATAGCTAAGATAAAGATTTTAATTATGGATAAAACAAGAGTTTTCACCACTAAAATTGAAGTTGAATTAAAACATATTCAAATTTTTTATAATGAACTTTTCAATTTCATTATGAATAATAATACTGCTTTTAATTCTTGAAATTTGATTTCAAATTTTTTTTCAGAATAAATTATGATAAATATTTTCTTTTATAAATGGATTAAAGCAATTTTCAAAAAGACTTGATTGAATCAGAAGAGGCCTTTATAGAATAATTTGATAGAAATTCAGCTAATTACCATCATGGTAATCCAACAGCCGTTCCAGTAGGAGGTTAAAGAATTCCTGATTCGATGCCAACAATGTACCCTGAATAAGTATAAGAGAATGCATCATAAAATGTAAGGATTTACAAAATTATTTCAACCCTCAGGAGTAAGATTTCGGACCAGAATACAAACAGCTAATGCAATACAAGGAAATCTTAGACTTATTAAAAAAGGTATGTAAAAATATTTATGTAATTAGTCATTGAATAAAATATCAGCTCACCATGAAGCTCTTTTGCGTAACTAAGAAAGTTTAAAAAAATCTGAAAATCAGGTTCAAATTTAAAAATTCTAAGGCTTGATTGATAATGAAAGATCAAATTTAAAAAATACAATTCAATAATTGGAAGGGTACACTTAGTTTGTTTTATAATAAGCAAGGTATAGTTAAATTATTATTTATGATTAGATTCTAAAATAGATATAATGATTTAATATAAATCCTATCTTTAGCATTTAAAACTTATAATACTAAAGAAGAGCTATTTGAGTTTGGTACATTAATAAAAAATATGACATCATTAATATTTAAAGATAATTAGAAATTAACAGAAGATATTAAATTGATTAAGAAATAAAAGAAGTGAATATATTTCACTAATTAAAATTTGTTATTTAATCTATTCAATATTATATTAAGATTTTTAGTATTATAAATTGTTTCTCAAATTATAAGACTTTGAAAAATTTTATATAAAACAAAGAACTTTTTGATGTAGCTGACAATTCTTTATTTTTTCAAAATTAATTTTAAAATATCTTATTTTTTTTAGGATATATGATTGTAATAACGATTTTATAAATAAATTTATTAAAAAGCTTATGGCTAAGAAAGTTAAATATTCATAAATTTTATTTTTATATGCTTAAAACAATCCGACGTAAATTGCAGTCAATAACAGAAAATGAAAATGAAAATTATGAGGTAATGAAATTGTCAGATTTAGATAACAATAGAATTACTTAGAAGGGGTGATTTGACAAAGACAGAACTGGAATTTATGATGAAAAATTTTGGTAATTTAAAATTTTTCGAAGAGTAGAAAGCTAAACTTCCTCTTTATCTTTATACTTAAATCTACAAGAACCTTAATTATGAGAAAGTAAGAGCATATGAATCAGTATTTAATTATGGTATAAGCTAATATTATGACAAGGTGATATGGGATCAACATATTATATAATTTTGAAAGGGGAAGTGGTAGTATTGCTACCAAGGCCACATATTTAAGAAGAATTATTTAATCATCGATTGACAGTTGAATAGTTAAGATAACGAATTGAGAATGAGAAAAGAAAATAATTTAGTGATTTCAATGAATTTCTAACAATAGCATATTAAGACTTTATAAAGGTAAGAATGTTAAAGGCTGGAGATACATTTGGAGAGTTGGCTCTAATAACAAAATCAAAGAGAACAGCAACCATTATTTGTAGTGTAGATAGTCATTTTATGACACTATAAAAAAACGCTTTCGATCGTATTTTATATGAACATCATAATTCTATACATAAATAATAATTAGCCTTCTTTGATAATATAACTTATTTAAATGGTATACCTGATTAACATTTAACTTAATTAATGCATTAAATGATAGAGATTTAACCCAAATTGAACAGTACAATATACAAAGAGAATGAAGAGTCTCATTCAGTATATTTTATAATGACTGGAGAAGTGGAATTATCATATTAAATAAATAATCGATAAAGGATTGTTATATCCTTAATGACAAAAGGTGCAATATTTGGAGAAAATGAAATTCTTAAAGGAATAAAAAGAACTCAAAAGGCTACTTGTAAAAGTAATGAAACAATATTAATGACATTGAGTGCTTAATAATTTCTTATGACTTTAGAAAATCATAATTTAAAAAATGATTGCTCTAAGAAATCAGAGTTAAAAGCAGAAAGACATTCAAAATAAATACTATTAAGGAGAAAGGCTACTGAATCTTTACTTTATAATCGTCCTTCAACAAAAACAATTTTGAATTTAGATTCTGAAATTACTCGTTTTCATTAAACTAGACATATTTCATTGAGTAATCGACACCATCATCCACCTATTACAAGTACAAATTGTCTAATTCCAATCGAAATTCCACATTATGTAAAATTAACACCATAGTCTAAAAAATAAAGTCACTCCATATATAAATTAAGTAACACACATACTAATCTATTGAGAAATTTGTTAAAAACAGAAGGAAGTGAATTAACTTTGTAAAAAGGATCTTCTTACTATTCAAATAGTTCTCAATAATCTCCAAAGCATTGCATAAATATACATATGGAGAGATTAAGAAAATCTAGATAACGATGAATCTTATTTCTAAAATGTATATACATATCAAGCAGAATATATGTTATTAATTAGCTCATCTTGCATCTCATCTACATTTTCTTTGAGTGGTAAATCTTGAGTTTCCCTCAATTTCTATAGAGTTAATAATCCTAAAAGTAATAAGGCGAACATTCCAATGGAACTATTGAGTCCAAAAGCATGACAAAAGATGACATATGAATCCTGGAATATGAAAAGGAATTCAGTCAAAAATGTAAGTCCACAAAATCCATAATGTCTTAATGAAGTAGGGAATATTTCTAAAGCATAAATCTAGAATTATTAAAAAAATAAATTACATTAATAAATCCATAAGCAAAACTTAAAGTCAATCTACACATGACTAAAACCATCATAATGAATGTATATACTAATTTATCATAAAAAGTTATTAAATCACTAGCTGTTTTATTTAAAATTAATAAAGGTAAAGCAGCAATCAAAAAATGAAATATACTTCCTAATATTAAGATAGCTTTGATAACTTCTTTTCTAAGATAATTTAATGAAGCATATCCACTAATTAAGTAACCAGCTGTTGAAACTAATGATAATAGTAAATAAGTGTGATGTCTTTCTAATCTAGAGAATCTTTCAATTTCTTTAGCAGTTTAGAATTATCCCAAAACAATAATACTATACAAATATAGAAGACAGAACATTCTAATTCTAAGTGATTTATATCTAAAGATAGATGAAAAATTGTATCCTTTAGGTTATTCATGAATTTCTTCTTAAAGTAAGATATTCTTCATTTTTTCTTTTAATTCTTAAATTCTAACTTCATCTTCTAATAACCAATTTTCAGGCATTTGTCTCTCATTTACACTAGCAATATAATTAATAGTTAATCTTGCTTCTTCAAATTTACGTCTAATAACTAAAATTCTTGGAGATTCCTACATAAATTTGATCAAGACAGAAAATAAGACTGCTGGCAACCCAAATAAAATGAGCATTGAATATTACCAATTTAAATTAAACATTTCTATAAGTCTAGGAGATATCACTTCTCCAATCCCATAACATGTTAATAATAATGCAGGTCCAAATTTCTAAAGATTCTCACTTGATATCTCAAAAAACAATATCATTGATGAATTAAAAAAGCCTCTCGAAAAGAAATTGATTGCAAATAATGCTACACTCAATATATATGCTGATGGTGATAACATACTTATACAACACACAAATCCCATCATCAATAATGTTTCTATCATTACGGTGCTAAAGTTATTTATATTAAGAATACAATCTGCCTTATCTTATTTCCATTTATTCTCCATAATACAAAGATCCCATACTACCTCCAATATAATAAGCTGTGACCAATATAAATATTTGAATTTTATCACCACATACCATTAAGAAGTATTTTATCAAACTGCCTAAATCTGAGTTATCCACTAAAGACACTTTATTTTCTTTTGTTCCAAATTATTCACAAAATGCTCCCTCAGTACAATTCTCATAATTTAGATCTTCTGATAGACATTTGTATTATTATTGATGGAAGAATAACTCTGTCATAGCTATATGTAACATTCCAGCAATCATATACTATAGACCCATGATTATTAAAGCCCTCCTTTAAAATTAATGTCCATTTCCTGCTTTTATTAAAGCCTATTCAATTGTTAAAACATCAATGTATTTAGGCATTTTTTTGTTTTTATAAAATGTTCAAAAAGAACATCATCAATTTATACAAATGCACATCACTTATAAAACAACAACCTCTAAATGAGATTCTTTAACTTAAGAAATATACCTAAAAGCAATATCTAAAACATCCAAAACCTCACAAAATCTATCCTGGCTCTTTAGAAGATCTTTACTTTAAATTTCATTGTTATGGCTCTAATATGACATTTGATGATCAAATGGATATTCTTTAGAACATGGTTAATCAAAATAGTGAATTCAAAATTCTATCACTTAATGGTGTATAATCAATAATTAGTTCATTAACTAAAGAACTTACAAGTCTAAATTACACAGACACTGATGGTAAATCTCGCTCTTTTTATTTATAGAATATAACATTTCCTAATTTATCAATATACTTCATTAGATTAAGTATTATGACTAAAAATCTTGGATTGCAGCCATGGACAATTACCATAAATAAGGTGTTGCCTTTTTGCATGAAATATGGCATTTAAATATAGTTAAAGACATTTCACAAGAAGCTTTTTGTGATTTTATAGGTTTTGTAGAAAATAAGAGAAACCTTGATCTTTGTGATAAAGAATTAAATAGAGCATATCAACATCTAAGAAAATTTTAGGTTTATGCAACGAAAAATTAAATGCTTGTTGTCATGTAATATTTTATGCAAGCTCTAAAGTAACCTCCTGTATCTTTATCAATATACTAATTTATCTTCTTCTTTTGCATTGATCACTTTACTATTCCAGAATTAAATTTACCCAATAGAGCATTATTTCTTAAATTAGTACAACAATTTCATATTGAACTCAATTAATTCTCTGATTTAAACAAACTTATAAATAACTTTCAAGATTACATTCTATTGATCGATCTAATGTTGAAATATCATGAAGAAATTGATCAACCATTCAGAGATTTATTTTCAGATAGAATTCTTTAACTCTTTCTCAAAGGAGAATTAGAAAATATTACATAACGATTCACTTAAAAATTTAAACATACTAAATGAGAAATTATAAAACTAAAAATGTTTTAAATATGTTAATCATGTTATCTAAATGATTTATGAATTATCTTTACTCAATTTAAAGAATATCAAGTAAAAAAAGTAAGATCTTTTAAGTATATATCAAATATTTGAAAGATTAGAAGATAAAAATTAAATTCTATCAGTCTTAGCCAAATCCAACCTTAATTTAGATGATGTTAATTTTAATCATGAAGAATTAGTAATCTTCCTAAAAAAATTAGATGAAAGTGATTTAGTTTATTATTTGTCAGAATTTTTAGAATCTACTTTAACATATGTTGCTAAAAATATTAATGACTTCCAACCAGATGATTGGTGTTACACATTTTATTTACTTTACAAATATATTGTCAAAGATCACGAAGAACCTAGTAAATTTGATAATGATTTAAATATCTTAAAGTAATATATCAAATTGAGATATATGACAAGTTACAGACAGACAATCCCTATCAATAGTTCATACTATAAAATATTATCAGTAGTAGAAATAGAAGTATTTTTTGCTGACGATTTACTCAATTTATATTGATTATTATTCACATTATAATGAAAAAATATAATAGTTGAAATCCCCTTTCTAAAGAGTTTTTTAATTGTTAAATGGAATAATATACAATAATTTTATTGGCAAAACTAATCCAGTGGACATATTACTATGAGTACACTAACTTTCAAATTCTTTAGATATTTTAATTTATGTGAAATATTTTATTTTTAAATCAAGGGTGCTGAATCCTTTTTTAAATGGAATCACATCAAATCATAAATATTTAAGTATAAATATGAAACTCGGCCTTGACCTTTTAAAGGCTTAAAAAGTTGTTAATTGTGTAGGCCTAGAATATTATTATTTAGTTTAAAAAGAATAATCTATTGAAGATTATCTAAACTTAAAAGGAAAATTAAGACATAATGGAAACTTTAATAATAGGCCACTGAAATTTACAATTATATTTAAAACAAGATAAAATAAGAATAATTAATAGGGTTATAAATAGAAAAATCAAGAGAGTATATATCTTAAAATAAATAATTTTGGTTCTATTGATAATCCAAAAACAACAACTTAATAAACTTAATAAAAAGTTCAATAATTTATTTATTTGTAAATAATTTTTATTAAAATGCATCTATTGAAATAGTTTTAGATTTTTTAAGGAATTGAGTAAAAAAATAATTTGCTTATTAAAATATAAGAATTAATTATTTACATCAGTATTGGATAAATAAAATACAATTAAAGTTATTTCAAAGACATTTATAAATTTAAAATATTGTGTGGTTTTGAAAAGAAGAAAATAAATATTAAATCAAAAACTATTTTGATCATGTTATTTGACTTAAATGAAAAATATGAATAATATTATAATTTTTTAGAAAGAATTATATTAGTATCTAAATTTTAAACATTAAAAAATAATACGTATATTAATATTATGTAAGAATAAAGAATAGAACATAGTAAGTTGGCAATAATTGGTAATGTGGACTCTGGTAAATCAACATTGGTTGGAGTATTGACAAAAGGAATTTTAGATGATGGAAGAGGAGGAGCAAGAGAGGTATGAATTTGAATTTATGCAGCGCGTTTTTAATTACAAACATGAAAAAGAGAATGGAAGGACATCTTCTGTTGCACAAGAAATAATGGGATTTGATGAAAATTTAAAGTAAGTACTTCCTGAAAGATTCAATTAAAACAAAAACAAATATTGGAGCTTAGTAGTCGAAAAAAGTAAAAAAATAGTTACATTTTTGGATCTCTGTGGCCATGAAAAATATTTAAAAACAACAATATTTGGATTAGTTGCTATGATTCCAGATTATTCTTTAATTATAGTTGGAGCAAATATGGGAGTGTCAAAAATGACAAGAGAACATTTGGGAGTGAGTTTATTTTTGAAAATACCATTTGCAATAGTTTTAACAAAAATCGATATAGCTCCTTAAAATGTTTACAATGAAACTATAGAAAATATTAAGAGTTTGATTAGAAGTCCTGCAATAAAAAGAACAGCTGTAGTATTTGATGAAAAATCTGCAATGGATGAAATAGAAAAATGGGCAGCCCTAATGCATGGAAATAATGCTGTTCCAATATTTCAAGTATCTAGTGTGACTGGAAATGGCTTGCAATAATTGGCTCATTTTATAAGTAGAGTGCCAAATAGAGATGATATAAATAAAGCTTATCAAACTGTAAATGATCCATTTTAATTTGATATACAAGAGAATTTTAATGTCCCAGGTGTTGGAGTTGTAGTAAGTGGTATTGTTAGAAGTGGAAAAGTAGGATTAAATTAACATGCTTTATTAGGACCAGACAAAGGAAAAAGTAAAATATTATTAATATTAATATAGCATTCAAACCAATAACTATAAAATCTATACATATAAATAGAGTATCTGTTGAATCAGCATAAGTTGGAGAATTTGCATGTTTTGCTTTAAAACCATCAAAAGCTGGAGATAAATTAGACAGAGCTGATTTCAGAAAAGGAATGATACTAATCGACCCTACTGTTAAACCTGAGCCTGTTATTGAATTTGAAGTAGAAAATTATTAATATTTTAGGCTAACATTCATGTACTCCATCATCCAACAACAATGAGTCATGGATATTAAGCAGTAATGCATTGTGGTGTTATTAGATAAGCTGTTGAAATCAAAAAAATATTTTAACATGAAGTCTTACGGACTGGAGATGTAGACACTGTTAGGTAATCGATTCATTTTAATTTTAAGATTACGCTTCCTTTATGCTGCAGAGTATTTAAAAACTGAATAGATACTTGTTATTAGAGAAGGCAGAACTAAAATATTTGGATATATATCTAAGCTAATTTCAGATAAACAATTGGAGAATGAGAGGTAAATTTAAGTCATTCCAAAATAATAATAATAATAAATTTAATGAGTTTGATTATTTTATTAATTTATAATTAAAATCATTACTCCTTTGGATAGAACTTATTTTTAGTTGTAATTCCTCTTTATAAGAATCACATAATAATCCATGCTCCAAATACAAGTCATATTTTATTAAAACTATATGAAAAATTACATAAAAGTGAATATCAATCATTAAGATAAATTGAAAAGGAAATTCAAAGTAATATTATGTGATTCTCCAGGCTATTTCAAAAAAATATTTATTATACTAAATTTTTAATAAAATTCATATATAAATGAATATATTCAAATTAATTGTCACTTTATACATCAAATAGAAAATAAATTATGCAACATTTACAAAATAATTTCTAATATTTTCTATTTAATTTTTTTACTAATGCTGATAAATATATATTACTAATTTTCGAATGTGCTACTTATATTGTTAGAATTGCTTAATTAAAAAATGAAAGTTTTGTA
>CAJJDN010000040.1:467400-529028 GCA_905182985.1 Paramecium sonneborni
TACATTATTTATGGAAATATTATTGATTTTAAATAAAGTTATTGTTTTACAATCTCAATATGAATTTATGTGCAATTATGATAGATGTCTCCAAGAATACATAGAATCATGTTAAGTAAAATTAAGTTTAATAAAATTGAAGTAAAATACTAAAATGATTATAAATATTTGAGTATAGTAAAAATGAAAATTTGAAAAGTATATTTAAAATTAAAAATTAAAAATTTATAATTTATTGAATTGAATTGTTCCTATCAACTTTTTGGGGAATTGTTTGAAATTTGATATAGATTAAATTCAAATTGTCAATAAAAATAGAAATGTTTAAGCAATTATTTAATTTATTAATTCTTAAATAAATGAGAGAAATAATACATATAGGTTTGGGGAACTGTGGAGTCAGAATAGGATGCAAATTCTATGAATAACTTATTCAAGACTATTAAATTGAAAATAACAGGACTTGTGAAAAACCTGTAGAAGGAATAGAAGTACACTTTAGTGAGATTGGAGATAAAAAGTTTGTTCCCAGATCAATTTTATGTTCAAGAGATGTAGAATAGATACTTGCGAATCCATAATCTCTTATTTTCAATCCAAATAACTATTAAATGGATTTAGAAGAATGTTTGCGTAAGGAAGTGGAAATTTGTGATAACTGCCAAGGAATATAGATAACTCATCATTTAAGCACAGATATCAGCACATTATAAAATGTTGTTGAAACTTATAAAAATGTTGTATAGACCTTTACAATCTTCCCTAATCAAGAATATGGACATGATATAGTAAAAAGTGCGTAGAATTTTAGTATTCTTGAAGGATTAAATGTGGTTGCCTTTGATAATTTCGGATTAAATGATTTCTATTCAAGATAATATAAATCGACATTAACATTTAATGATTACAATATGTTAATAGCAACAGTAATGAATGCCATAACATCACCAATGAGATAAAGTGGCAATTATACTTTAGAGAAAATGTATTCAGTTGCTTCATTAATGAATATAGAAGTTTGCAAACTTGTTCAGGATAAACAATCTCAGATAAATCTTCAATAAATTATGGATACAAAATTATTGATTGATACTAGTTAGAATGTGAATGAGAAGATCATACAAGCAACTCTTTTTGCAAGAACAAATCAATTAACACCAAATTAATTACATTAACAATTGTAATAAACTGCAAAATAGTTCTACAACAATATAATTAATTTAAATTATCAAATAACTTCTTATAAGTAAGAGATATTAATTTCATTGTATAAATCTTCTCACATAAAATTTAAATTACAATAGTTGAAGAATAATGTCAATTTGTTGAAAGCAAGAAAAGCATTTAATCAAATATATTAATGGGATGAATAACCTTAAAATCTTGAATATATAAATAAAATAATTTCTTTATGTGATCAAATTGTAAATACTCATTAAGAATAATAATAACAATAATAATAAATTTCAGCTTAAGCATCAAGTCCAATATCAGTTTCTGATAACAAGATGGAGAAACAAAAAGACTACATTAAAGCATCAGAACAAGTTGAAGCATCTCCAAAAAAGTAAATATCTATAGGGCAGTAACTTATATCAAGAAATGGATGAAATTAATAAATTTAGTTTAAATTATATATATTATAAATAATATATGAGTCAAACAATTCGAAGAACAAAATTCAGGATAAAGGATGTGATTGATAGCAATTTAAATAATTAAGAATAATCAGCTTAAAAATTAATCTAGTCTTCATACATAAAACAAAATGTGGATGACTTTAATTCTTTAAAATAAACTTTGGAAGATCGGAAATTAACTTTTATAAAATTTGCATTTTAATAGCAAGAACTTATAGAAGATCGAAATTTAGGTCCAGTTCTTACAGGATTATGTAGACATTAGAATGTTGGGTCTATGTCAGTTAGTGAATTAATACCAAAGTCTCAGATTCATACATATTTATTGTAAGCATAGTAAGATAGACCAAAACGAGTATTGAAACGATTTGCTCATTGGGAATGGGATAAAGAATAAGGTAGAGACAAGAATCCTATGAATTATTAATTTACATAAAGAAATGAGGCTGAAATAAAATCAAAGTTGCAAAAGAAGGATGGAGAATTAACTTTAAGAAAAAGAATTTTGTAAAAATGGTAAAAGCATTTACCTAGTTTGACAGGACTTAATGAATTTGGTAAACAATTTACAATGGATCATTCTTCATTGTAAAAGGCTATTTCATTAAGTCCAACACCAAAACAAGAGTCATATAATTAAATAACAAATTGGTTACATGAACTTGAAGAATTAAAACTAGATAACGATAGAGTGAAGAAGTATAAAGTGATTAAATTAGAAAATTGGAAAGAACATTGGAGAGTTTGCATAGAAAGTGACTAAGTTGGTTTTTATTTGTTGAAGAATTAAATTTATATCAAGCTGATGATCTTTCTTAGAGGTAAACTTTGACGTTGGATAACTTGGTAGCCAAAATCTCTTCAACTTATCTAATGATTGAGATTTCTTATTATCTATGTTCAGAGTCTTCAGCATATTAAGTTCTCCATGAATCACATTCAGCTTCCTTTTATTCTTTTCCTGATGAGGCAGCATTCAATTCATCAGTGGCATCTTCCTTTCTCTTCTTTTATAAATCTAAAGCTTATTAGTTATCTTAGAGTTATCTTTCAGAATCTTCTCTAGCAGCACTCAATGATTCTCTTTATGAAGCAATTTCAACAACTAAAGCTTCAAAATCTAATTAAGCTTAGACTTCAGCTGTTCTTGCATCTTCAAGAGCTTCAGCTAATTAAACACTGACTTCACCTAATTTACTGAGGACATTGTTTAATTATTCAGCTGAGAATGTTGATGCAACTTACATAAGAGCAAGAATTGGGTTTGATGAACCAATCTTATTTAATTATGTTAAAGCAGCCAAAACTTCTTAATCTGGTTAGATTGAGCTCAACTTTTAGATGATGACTTCAACAGCTTCAATGACATTTTCTGTTTCATTTTCGAATGTTGTGAAACTTTAAGCATCTTCAGCTCTTTATTCTCTAATTTATGTTTCTTATTCATTTAAAATGTCTAATTAAACTTATTTGTTTTCAATATCTTATGTTAATTATTCAACCTTAGCACTGAGGGTTTAGATTTCTTAGGTTGATTCTGTGATTTCATTGGAAGCAAAGTCAATTCTTCTATTATATTAATAGATTTCTGTTTCGCAATCAACTTCATCTTAAGCATGCTTTTAATCGGCTTCTTATTAATTAAGAACAAGATTTTCTCTTAATTATTATAACATTTTAGCAATGTCTCCCAATGGGGCCTTGTTGTTTAATTAGAGAGCAATTGTGTCTAACAATTTTCTTCCTAATTCGTGTTCTTCCATTGCTTCCAATTATGTGAAAACAGCCTTGCTTGGATCATTTGATCTCTTAACAAAGACAGCTTAAGTGAGTGTTAATCCCAAAAGAGCGATGAGAATCAATTTCATTATTTAATTTATGCTTCTTTATCGTATTAATATTCATTTTTCAAATCACACTATTCGTTTTTACTCTTTTATTTAATTTTCTTTCATTTATCGTTTTAACCAATAAAATCTTATGTAATTTATACTAATCTCCCTAAATAAAAGCAAAATTTATGAATTAATTAAAAAATAATTAATTTCTTTCAAATCTTTTTATCCTCTTTAAAAACTTTAATTTTTATTTTTCTTTAGAATGAGATTCTACATAAAAAATAACGAAAAAAATATTGATGAATTTTAACATCTTCATTATGTTTCCTTAAATTTGAAAAAATAAGAATTCAATAAATTTTCGGAAAGTGTTAAAGTTGTAAATATATTTCATAAAATTAATTCATCTATTCTACATCATTTTTTTTAGAGAGTATTTCACCTTAAATTTCATGAATATTTGACTATATGAATAAAACCTGAATAATATGATATTTAAAAAAAAAGAATAAGAATTCTACATTATTATTTATAATTACTAAAGAACTTTAACTTGATTTTTCAGAATTTATAATCTTTTGGAATTTCAAGGCGATATAAAAATAAAAAACATCATGATAGATATTTTGAATATTAATTAATTTTTAATTAACAATGACATATGTTTTTTATTATATATATTTTACAATATGCATTTTCACTTAGTCAAGTCCTTTCTCTTGTTAAGTATGGCTTATCTCATTTTGGTTACATCTTTTTCTCCAGGATATTCTCCATCTTTCAATGAAATGTTAGAGGCTACCTTATCCCAAGAGTTTTTCTTGAGTAGCATGAATAACATAATACATATTCATTTTTATTTTGTGACCTTAGTTCTTAAGCTTGTTAATTTGCAGCTTTTCTTTCTTGAATATCCCTTTTCATTTGACTTGATATATTATAACTATTGAATTACGTTTAAAATTGCAATAAATATTGTTAAGCTTTCTCTTTTCTTTACTATTTTTAAATTCGTTCTTCCTAATCTCTCTCCCTAACGAGTTTAATTCGTTCTTCCTCTATCTCTCTTAATTTGTCTCTTCTTTATTACTGTTCAGCACTCTAAAAAGGTAGAATAAATCAAACATATACCACTAAAGTAACTCCAGCATTAGGTGCAATAGGCATTTCAAATGGTTATCTAGCTTTATTAAGTATTTCAAAGGTACCATACCTGCATCATTAAACATTAAAGGTTGAGCTGCAACTTCTGGAACTATATAAGTTTCAATAGTGCCTGCTGGATCATCAAAAAATTCATCCATTTTTTTATAAATTTTTTAATATTTTATTACAATAATTAGTTTATTGAATGACTATTCTTATACATTTATTAAATAATAAAACACTAAAATACTACTAGTATCATGATTAATTTGTTCATTATATATAAATGCTCATTTTCCAAGATACAATGCATCAATACATTATTTACTAGATTCAATTCTAAATCTCTTTCCTTCGAATTCTTCCTTTCCATAAAGAGTGAATACAGCATCTTTGGGTAATCTTATACTTTTTATTTATCCATTATAATCAAGCTTTGCTTTATTGTCACAAATTTTCACCTCTTATCCTTAATAATCACATTCACTGTACAAATAAGCACAATTTTAATCATAATACCTCACTTCTTAATTGCCTATATAAAATCCATAAAAGCTAAGTGATTTGATTGTTGATTCATCCCCTATTTTATTATATAAAATTTTTACAAGTTCCAAATTCAACTTTTATAACATTATCATCATTTTCCTATTCTTCATTAACTTCTATTCTTATATGATCACTTAAAGATGTAAATCCTGAAATACCCATCAATTAAACAAAATCTACAATATCACTAGGAATTTCATAAGATGAAACCAAAATTTTTTAAGCATCTTTAGAAGCAGAAAACCATGTATGATCATCTTAATCGACAATTATTCCTAAATCATCAGTCTTGAAACTATTCTCGAAGTTTGATATCAATAGACAAAGCTTGAATTCTTTTGCACCACTTGTCACTATTTTTATAATGTCCTTGTTTAATTCGACAATTTCTTGATTGAATTCTTTCTTATCTTTAAACGTAGCACCAACCAAATATGAGTTAACTAAAGGAGTTGTATCACTATCATAATTAAAAAGGGGTAATTATATTTCAGATTCTTATGACTTAACATATTCAATGTGAACTAAAGGGTTATCAGTGGCCATCCAATTGTATGAGATTTAATCAATTTTATCTCCTTTAACTCTTATAGAGAAACCTGCTTTAATTTTAGGGAAATACCTTCTTGATTCACATTCAAAATTTCACTCATAAATGAAGAACCAGTCATATCTAATAAGCCGATCGAATAGGCAATCTTTGGAGTTCTTGTAAATTGTTTTTTGAATTTGATATTGATATCTATATCTTTATTAATGATATTTTGTATAGTAACTCCTGTCTCTGATTCATATAGAAAATGCTCAGCCTAACACAAATAAATCAAACCTAGAATGATTAACCAATTCATTCCGTTTTTTATAATATATATTTATAACTATACTAGTATATCATATTAATATATTTTAGATGCAGTTAACTATCATTTCTAAAATACGTAATTATTCATGTAATACACCATTTAATCTAATATTATATTTAAATTAATTGTAAATAGAATCATGCTTCTTTATTTAATTAGATATTATAAATTTAATAAGCAATAGCATTAACATCAATTGAACTTAATTGAACTTGTTCATTAGATTATGTATTTCCCTAAAGATTTTGAATTTTACATAGAAGCATGGGACCTAACATCCTAACATAAGGAAAATTATAAATAATTCTTTTGATCCTCAAATGGTTCATTTTTTTAAGCCTTTGTATCAAATTTTAAACTATTCATATTACATTTTTATTAATAGATTATAAAAATCCTCTAAAATTAATTGATTTTCTATTTCAATCCGATTTATTTGAAAAGCATTTAAATTAAAAACACAATATAACTTTTTCTTAATTTTATCCATTTTCTAAATATTTTGACATTATGTTGTGTATTTTCTGTAACCTTCTCATTATTTGAAAATTTAAAAGCTCAGAAAGTAAGGGCTTAGAATTTACTAGCATTTCTATTTTAGATTCTTAATTCGTAATAGGATCATTTAAATAAATTAAATTTTATTTTCGGGGATTAATGATGATTTTATATTTTGTTCATACAAAATCTAATTTTAATTACTTGTTTTTTCATTTTGATGAATTTAAAACTTCAAGGCTTTCTCTTCCAACAAAAATAAAAAAGATTTTTTGTAAAATTATATCATTTAGTTCTTTGAGAATTTTAAATTACTCACTCGCATTCATAATTGTATTTATTAATAAAAATCTTCTATTTAATTTTATTTAAGAATTATTTTAAGATTAAAAAAATATTTTCAAACATTCAATACTCTAGCCATCTAAGGTAGTTATTTGTAAAATATATCTTAAATTGGAAGTTTTCTTAATCATCTAGACTCTTCTGCATCCTATCTAAGTTGCTGATTAGATTGATAGTTTGTAGAATAGGTATTTTTTCTATTATTGCATTTTCAGATTTTTACAGAATTTTAAATGGAAAATTATCAAAAAAAGAAATCTATTATATTCAATTAATAAACTTTCTTTAAAAATTTTAAGTTATTTAAAAGTTATGATTCATTTTACTGAGTTTTTTATAACAAAGATTTTAGTTTTTTTCATTAGTGATTTTTAAGTAATCTATAGAAAATTTAAATTCTCTTGCTACTTTACTTATGGTCTATGATAAAAGTGAATTAGGTTTCTAATTTTTTATAAACATTCCAAAATTACAATAACTAAAAAGCCTCTTGCTATTAATTCAAGTAATAAATATATCACTTCATTAAATAGATGTAATATAAAAAACAGATAATTCTCAATAAAAAACTTTTTATCATACTAAATCATTTGTGTGTGAACATTTTCTATTGAATGTTGCTTCATTACCTGAATAATTTTTTAATTATAGTTCAATGAAATCCTGAAAAAATGAAAGAATTTAATTCTGTATATAACTTTGTCTTACATTTAGGTTTTATAATTAAAACAAAATCTAAAAAGATTTTATCAGACACCTCAACATTAAATAATTTATCTTTTTTTGAATTTTTATAAGTTCTAACTATTATCATATCAAAATTGAATGAAGAAAATCTGAACTTATTATTTATAAAGATTAAATGAGCTATTACTTTTTGTTTTTAGATTCTTAATCATTTTTTATTCATTAAATCAAATAAAGAGAATAATAAATTTGAATAATAAATTTGAGTATGAATTCGAAAAATTATTAATAGGTTTACTCACAAGATTATTAGCCAGAAATAGAAGAAAGAGTTCAAAATTTATCTACTATGGAATTTAAGTGGTTAAATATATTAAAAAAAATACCTAAGGATGATTTAGAAGCATTAAAAAAACAATTTGAAAAGCAATAAATTTCATTAAAGGAAATTCAAAAACAAAGCGACAAACAAAAAATTGAAGAGAAATGAAGGTCTTAAAATATTTTTTATCTCAAATTTTGCAATTTTTATATATCTTTTATTCCTCATTTTTCAAAAAACTAAATTGTTTTCTAATACAAAAAAAAATTAGAAATCATATAAAATCACTTTATAATTGATAATGTTTTCATCTTTTCATTGAATTTGTTTTGTTCAACTTGTTAAATCTTAGAATAAAGAAAAATGGAAATTTATTTGTAAATTTTAAAAGAAGAAAGGCAAAAAAAATTTTTTAATTTCCATATTTAATAAAATGGAAAAATTCTTTATTACTAGAAACAGAAGATATTTGGAAAATTTTATTTTAATAGTTAGTTTTAATTAAAAATGTTTTGATTAGACTTAAATAAAAAAAACTAGTTACTTAAAGAAATAATTAAGATTTTAGAGTTGATACCAATAAATATTATCATAACTCATTTATAAGTATTAAAATATTAGGATAAAATTAGTTTTTAAAATCTAATATAGATTAAAGAACAAGGAATAAATGAGAAGTTTTTAGACTATAAATATTTGAACTAAGAACTATTGTTCATAATTTATTTTTTTTAATAAATCAATTTCTTTTGCTGATGAATTGAGCAGTGGTTGATAATTTCTCACTGATGTGTTCTTAAAGTCTATCAACGATTTCATTTTAAGCAGCTCTAAAAAGAATATGATTTATAATACCTTTCAGCAGTTTAAGTTTCATAGATTTCTGATTAGACTGCATACCATGCTTATTATCCAGCAAGTCTTTCTTCACTGTTTTCTAATTCTAAGGTGTGGAATTCAATCCATGATTAAGCATCTTCAATAGTATCCTTTTATTCTTAGATTTAGACTTCTAATTAAGCTTTTCTTTCAACCAATCTGGTATGCTCATTGCTCAAATGAACGCTGAATTCAGCCCAATGTGCAGCTTATCTTTCTTCAACATCCTATTTAATTAGAAGAAATAAATACTGTCTTAGCAGCTTTTTCTGAGACTAATTATTATCTGATTTCACTTAATAATTAAGCAATTTTGGTTAAAGCCTTTTAGTTAACTCCATGAGTAGCTAATTCAGTAAGAGCAACAACGACTGGCTATAATAAAAATATATAAATATATATTTACTTATAAGAGTTGACTGTGTGATGTATTATCAGTAAGTCTCTTGTGAACTGTTTCATACTTTGATTTGACTTAGACAAATGAGGCACCTAAACTTAAATGTTAGATGAGTTTGGCAGCTTCATCAATAGCATCGATAACATCATCAATGGCAGCAATCTTAGAAACAAAAGTTTCGTGTTATTAGTTTCTTGTGGCTTCTTCTCTAGCATAAGTTTATTCATTTGTTGCAATGTCTTAAATTACGACTCTAATGTCTTCTTCAGAAACAGCCAAAGCTTCAATTGTATCATCTCTCAATTAAGTGTTTGATGAGATTTGATTTTAGTGATACAAGATTTCCTTTTCTAAATCTTCAACGATCTAGTATATTTTAATATTCTTACTCTGTTATTGGTTGTTGTATCAAGTTCAAAAGCATGATCATGGTCATTTTAGTCTTATTGTAATCCAGCAGCAACACCATTTAATAACATATTAACTTCATTGGCTGGTGTTTAGGCTTATAAGTGAGCCTTGATTGCTGACAACACAACATTTCCAAATGGATTAGAATCAATCTAAGCTAAGCTTGCATGTGTATCTACAAACTTGGCAGCTGCAAGAGCAAGAACCAATGTCAATATGGCTAGTTTTTGCATATATTTAATTTAATGTTTTAAAAACGGATCGAAAAATGCTTATGTATGTAATTAATTTATAAATATTTTATCCCCATTTCGTTATAATATTACTATCATAATATAATCAACTTTTCATTTCATTCATTTAATACTTCTTTTTTTCTATTCCATTACATTCTTTCTCTTATTGTCTCTATTATTCTACAATTTTTTAATATTCTTTTATCTTCAAATTATCAATCTTTTTCCATTCCTTAATCAAACTTATATTTTTTTCACTTTTATCATCAATTCTATATATCGATTTTATATTTCAATTATTTATTAAATCTATTCTTTCCTTTTCATCTAACTTAAACTTAATGCTTATAATATAGAATATCCAACTTCCAACATTTCTATAGCATGATATTAATTAGCTTTCTTAGATTTATAATTTATTAACATTTTATAATATTTTAACAAATTCTCTTTAAAACTTTAGAGTCTTAAGAATTTATATTAATAAAATATTCTAATAATGAATAATGTGAAAAACTTTTTATTTTATTAAATTGTTATTCATTTATAAAAAAAATATCTCATTATTAGTATAATTTAGAGTAAATATTATTACACAAGAAAAAATATGAGATTGTTAGAATTTTAAGAAGGTGATTTTATTTATTAATTAAAATCTTGCAAATATTCAAAAAATATTTTAATTTTTCTAATGTCAACACCATTCTATACTGTGAAAGTAAATACATGAAATTAAATAAAGGATGTACCAGCATAAGATTTCATTCGTGCATATGCAGAATATTTGAAAAAGAATAACAAGATCAAGATTCCAGATTGGGCTTCAATTGTAAAGACAGGACTAGGAAAAGAAATATCACCAATTGACTAAGATTGGATGTATGTTAGAGCTGCAGCACTTGCTCGTAAAATTTATGTTAGAGGTCATTGGGTAATAAATAATTATTAAATAAACTTTAGGGAGTTGGAAATCTGACTCATATGTTTGGTTCAATGAATGATAATGGAAAACATGAATCTGGATCAGGAAAAGTCATTAGATATTTGCTCTAATAATTAGAATCTATTAAGGTTTTAAAGAAAGATAATAAATCCCTTTTAAAGAAGGGTTCAAGAGTTGTTACCAAAGAAGGATAATAAGATTTAAATAGAATTGCAACCCAAGTCGCTTTAGCAGCCAGAAAATGATTCATAATATATCATACAAGTACATTATTCAACATATAGGATTATATTATAGTCATAAATATATATTTTTATCAAATCTCATACACTTCATGCAAAAAGTATATCAATCTATTTCTTATAGTGAACTATAAATTTTCATTATCAAAAATACAGAAAAAGTTTATTCATGAAACAAAAAAACTTTTTATAATTTTTTCATTATTTTACATTTTATTGCCTTTAATGCCTTATTGAGATCTAAGTTTTATTCAATCTTGATGTTCTTAACTTTTAGTTTGTATATTATTTAATTTAGAATTCTTATATTTTTCACTATTCAAATGCATACTTAAACTTTAGTCAATGATAACAATTTTATTTTCATAACCATTATACTATTTTGGAGACTATAAAATAATAGGATGTTCTTGTATCCTATTTCTAATCTTTTTAATTTTTATTTAAGAACTCTTTTAGCTATAATTTCAAAATAAATTTAGAATGTTTAATTTTAAGCTTATATTTTTATATCCATATTTATATACTTGAAAATTAAATAATTCAAATCTATTGACTTTATTTTAAGATTCTAGTAAGGGATTGTTATAAGGAGGCTAATTCATGGTTATTTCTATAAATGTATATTTAAATTATTACTCAACAGTAAATGATCCTATCTGAGAAGGAGAAATAGCATTCAATTTAGCACTCAATAATCTTATTTCACTTTAATTTCCACCAAAACCTAATTTGCTTTGATTGTTGCCCAAGAAAACAGCTGATTTAGTTGATAAATGATGAGATTAGTAGCTAGAGTATGATAATTCATTATTAAGTCTTGTCAATTTTGTATTTTGGATTTAAAGCTCAAGTCCTAACTTTGAGTCCCAATTCTTGAATCTATCTATTCTAGCTTTAGCTCTTTGAGGAGAGTCATTATAATTCAAACTTGATCTCATAGGAGACGTACTTTTATGAATACTACTAAATACAATATGAGAAGGTGTTAGAGCACTAAATTAATTAAAATCAATACTGATATTCCCCAACTATTATTCCTTATAATCCTTTGCTTTGTTTTGGTGATTAATCTTTAAATAATCTCATTTTGACTGGAGACATATTATTTGACTCCTTAGTTTTTGTAGTTAAGTTAGAATCTCCAATTTTACTAATTGATGTTGATAACAATCCTATTTAACTTGTTTTTGGTTTGCAAACTTTGCTAGATTAAATGCTCACTATGGATTGGGATAACATAATTTTATTTATATGAAATAAAATTTATATTTCACCACTTTTATATGGATTTAATATTAGAATAATTATAAATTTTATTTGGACATTACATAGATAATTTTTCACAAAAATAATCAGATATTTATTTTTCAATATTTTAAATTATATTCCTATCCCCTTATTTTCTAAATGAATATCAGATGTTTATTTGGAAGGTAATTCTGAATGACAATTTCAAATTAATTATTTAATTGTTAACAAAAGGAAAATGTTTTACTTAAGAGAGATCTTTATACTTTTTGATCATAAATTAATTTTTATGATCAAATACAAGTCATTAGATTAAAAGTAGACAAATAAATATTCGGTTTTTTCTTCTAACCCTAGTTTTTTATTCATTTTTGTGTTAAAAATCTATTAATGTAGTTTTAAATGGTTTTCATTTTATTAATAAAAAGTATCCTTTAAATTTTAGTGAGTTTTATATGAAAATATGTTTATGAGAACATAAGTTTGCAGTGAATAGTTAAACATTTATAAGTAATCTTCTTGATTTAATAAATAATTTAAAGTCTTATTAAATTTTGTAAAGATAAAATAATAAAAAGTTAAAATATTCTTTCTTGAACTGTAACGTAATTTTTTACGCGATTAAAAAAATATAGAAAATAGATTAGTTATATGAATTTATATGAATTAATCCTGATATTTTAAGAATAAAGATTTATAAAATACTTAGAAAAATGAAAAAACAAAATGTAAAAAATAATTAAAATAATGTAAAAAAAAAAGATAGATTGCTTTAGAGAGTATTGTAATAGAATGAATAATGAATAAAGTTATTGAATAATTAATTTTTTTGTAAATTGAATATATTTTGTATTTGTATTATGGAAATCATTTTCTTCCAAGGCTGGTTTATGATGCTAAGGATCTGACTTAGTCTTTGAACAATTAGATGACAACATCGATGATGGCGTTTTCCTCTATTGATTATTGTGATAATTAGTACCGGCTCTTCTGGCAGTTTCGGAAGCATAGAATTCTCTTTTTTCTTCTAAATCAGCGGTAGCTCCAGCAACAGCGTTCAATGAATCTTTCCAGAGTTTAAGGGCTTTAGCTTATTAGGCAAGGACAGCTGGGAGTTGCTGTTAAACAAAATATAAAAATAGAGTACAGTTTCTAATTTTTCAACAAGTCCTGTTCTTCTTTCTTATTCAGAGGTCAACCAGGCAACTTCAGCATTAGTATCTGAAACATATTTGGCAAGAGCAAATGCAGCATGGATTTCTTATTCTTATAAGGTAGCAAGGGTTGATTCTAATTCAGCTTATAAATCAACTAAGATTGATAAGACTTATTCTCCGGTTGTGCCTTCTCTCTTAACTTCAGCAAGTGATTAGAATTTTTAGATGGCATCTTATTAGAAAAGATGACTGTATGCTGATAATTTATCGGCAATAGTTTAAGCTTTTTCAACAAGTTCAACTCCAGCATTGTTTGTAAGGAATCCAGCAACATCTTATTATAAGAGTTAAACAACTCCGATGGCATCAGCATGATCAGCAAGGGATCTAACAAAAAGTCCATTGGCCCAACATCTTTAGTCTTGGAGTTAATTATTTCTTCTAACAATTTCAGCAAGTCTAGCTTCAGCCCAGGCCAACCATGAATATCCATCCTTAATGAATTAATGATTTTGCTTACTCTGACTTAAGCTTCAACATCAGCTCTGACAGCACCAAGTGCTTCCCATTATTATTTATTCAATGAAGCAACGTTTGTCAAATCACCAATAACTTATGAAAAGATTTCTACAATTAAATATATTATATACCTTCATCTGTATTGTTCTTTCTATCAGCAGCAGCTTATACTTAAACATTTTCTGTTTTCAAATCTCTTAAGAGATTGTAAACAGATTCAACTGCATCATTTCCTCTTGTGCCTGCTTAGAGAAGCACAGCAAATTTATTTGTGTCAAGTGCAAACACAGCTGCTACGAGGCAAATCACAACGAATGTTTTCATATTTATTTTTAATAATGTCAAAAACGGAATAAAATTTCTTCGTTTTAATATTGGTATATATAATTATTTTTATATTTCTTCATCCACACACACTCTCTCAACATTTCTTCTTATTACTTCAATTTTATTTATGCCATCATCAATTATCTGTAATCAAACATTTATTTCATTCCTCTAATTCTATATTAAACAAAATCTTTCTTAAAGATACTGTTAGTCTTTATATTTCAATCTAATAAATTTATATCAAAAATCTTGTCTCTAATCTCTCTATTAATCATTAAAACATTTATAATCTCAATCTTTATTCATACCCTTCTTTAGATTTCATCTTATTTTAATCATTTAAACTTCTTTCATTCTAATAGGCTTATATCCAAAACATTTTACCTCAATTTTCTAATTCTTCATTTCTAAAATATACAATAAAAATCTATTTTTTTTTATCAAAATTTTTTACATAATAACTCATTATTTTAATCCAACTTGTATACAAGCTACAATATTTTTATCAAAAAATATATTAACAGAATCATTTAAAAATAACTTATTTTTACTTATAAAATACTGACATGTTTATTATATACTTTATTAGAGTCGATAGAGTTTATAAAATTATACAAGTTAGTGAATGAATTGCCGCAGGCAATAAGCAAATAAACTAGATTTAAATGAGATTCTAACTCCATTAACCCTATATTTTTCCTATTTAGAAAAAATAATTTTATTTATTTTATTATAATTGAATCAGATGAATATATTTCATAAATCAGGAATTGGAAAAGAAAAATAAAATTAGAAGCCTTATATAAAAATTATAATTGGATTATTACCTTATTGCAAGCAATTTTTAATAATTTATTCGATACTATGTCAAGTGATTTAAAGTTTAACATTAAAACTTGAAGAATAAGTATATAGTATGTTCAATGAAGAATTTTTTTATTATATTTTTATGAATAAATGAGATCGAATTAAAAAGAATAAGATTATTATTAAAGATTTTAAGATAAAATAATTAATTATATCTGAAAAAGTATTTATTTTAAAGATTTCTTCTGCTAAAAATCAGCCTCAAAATTGATATGAATAAACAATGATATCAAAGTTATTAGTTAAAATATCTTACATAAATTGATTAGGATTATGCTGTTTTAATAAAGAATTTATGAAAATATAACTAATCAAGCTTAAAATATAAGGATATGGGCAAACTCTTAAAATAAATAATTTATGAAATTAGAAAAGGTTTACACTTGGAATAATTAAACGAGATATTAAATGGTTAACAGGTAAGTCAGAAAAAATAGTTTATAAAAACTCATCCCTTGAAATTCTCAAGAAATATTTATATTTACATAATTAATTAGAATATAATAATTGAAAAAATATATGAATTGAACATCAACAAATTAATATATTATTAATTTTTAGATAATACTAGTAAAGAAATGAAAATATAAGAATATTGAATGATATATTTATATATCAATTTTACCCTTTACTATATTTTTTAATGCTTTCTTCTAAGGCACTCTTGCATCCACAATCCCCTCCCCATCTTTAATGTATTTCACTACAATTAAAAATTGGCTAATAATATATAATTGTATGTATACTTTTTTTAATCTTTCATTTACAACATTGTGCAACATGCAAAGATAAGACATGAAGTCGACTCTAGTGGTTCCTTCGAATGGCAAAACGGTGGTCATATTCAAAAAATGTCCAGCACACTCTTTACAGGGGAAGAACTGTCCACTAAAGTAGAAAAATAGGATTTTGTTCTTACAATAGATTCAAAAAGATATTGACTTTGAATGTGAATTCTTCATCAAAATCAACAGGAAGAGTGGCAGAAATCATGTGCAAAAGAGTCCATCCGGCTTGGCCTAATTCTTCTCTAGTAATTCCATTAGTAAATTTCTTTTCTATTATATATTTTTAAAAAAGAATAACCTTCAATTAAATCAGTTTCATTTTGATCTAATATTTTTAAATGTTCTTCATCTATCTTTTTAATTTCCCAAGGAAAAGGAACTTCTACAGCGATCAAATCAGTAGCTTTGATGATTTAATCTTCTTAAGTCTATTAGGATGTTTAATCATATTAATGGATTGTATTAATAAGGAACAGGGTAATAAAAAATAGTGAGACACCAACAATCACAATATAAGGTTTTTACATTAAATAAAATAAAAATATATAAAAATGGAATACCCAGATGGGTACCTACTACGTAAAGAATCAAAACTAAGCAAGCTCTGTTTTCTTGGGACCCTCAACGTACTAGTACTAAATTGAAATTGTGCCAAGACTAATTATAAGTGATAGCTACAGATGGATCTGGATTTAAAAGTGCTATTGGTGATTAGGTATTAAGTTTAATATTTTAAGGAATTCACTCCAGGTTATAAATACTACTATGAGATTAAAATCTTGAAAGGCAGTTTGATTAAGATTGGCGTATGCACCAAGAATGGGTTGTTCTAAGATGTAAACTCAATGCTCCACCTAAGCAAGCTTTCAGTGATAATGAAGAAGGATGGGCAATCTATAATGGTGAACTGAGACACAATTCTAACTCCAGTGGCAATAAGTATGGCAAATAATACAAGAAAGGTGACATTATTGGAGTTATGCTTAATATGATTGATGTACAAAATATCTAATTCAACTTTTAAAGGGTTAACTATCCTTTTCTATTAATGGTGAGAATCAAGGAATTGCCTTTGAATCCAAAGAGCTTAAAGAAATTCCACTTTATGCTGCCATTGCTCCCATCTATAAAGAAGATGGCATCGAATTGCTCATGGCTGTCAGGGAAGATTGATTCTTAATTAAATTAATCATTATTTCGTTTAAATCAAATCCCATCATTTCCCATTGTATCCAACTTATTTGCTCTCATTTTGTTTTTAAATTCATTTCAAAATCAAACTTTTTTCTTAATTTAAATTTATTACTTTCAGAATCACTTATAATTTAAAATAATTCAAAATAGTACAATTATTAAATATTATTACTAACTTTATTAATGAGTATTTTGATTTCCTGTTTTCTTTTTGAAACTACTTTTAGATTTATTCTTGCAATTATACTAATATAATTAAAACTGTTATTAAATTTAGTATTCTTATGTTAGTTTTTATTTATTTATAATCATTTATATAATGTGTCATTTTTTTAACAATCATCTTCATCTTATTATGTAAATCATTATTAAAGTTGTCTCTTTAGTAGTTGATTTTTCTCCAAAAAATCCAATAAATTATGCTGATTGTATATATTTAATTAAGATACCATTTAAATTTTTATGAAGCTTTTTAGAATTTATTTATAGATCAATTTTTCATACAAAATAATTTATAATCTGTATACCTTTTTATCTTACCAAAAATTATTTTCAATTATCTTATATCATATCCTTGCTCATCTAAAATAAAATCGTAATCTTAGAAAATTAAATCCATAAATTTAACATCAAAGAGCTCCTTTATTCCCAAATACTCATTCTTTTTTTATAATAAAATTATTTAATTTTTTCTTCTTTCAAAATTTTATGGCATTCTTAAATTTCAGAATCATGTCTCTTCTAAAAAAATCAAATTGTTATAGCAATTTTTTAATCATAATCTAATTCTTATTTGAGGCTTCTTCAATCAAGTTATCAATTAAAGGAGGTATAATAATTTTTTTCTTCATAATTTTTTGTTAAAATTAGTACATTTAGAGACCTCTTTGATGATTTATAAATTCATTAAATAAATTAATGTTTCCAAATCCAATACCGTAATCCAAATAAAAAGGTATATCATAACCTAGTCGAGAGCAGCCCGTTAGAATTATATTCAAGAAGAGAAGTCAAGACAAATAAATAGAGAAAACCAATTACTATTCCAAAAAATACTTGATATTACAATGAAGTAGAGAAACAGTTCAACAACTCCAACAAAAAGCACATTAAATTATAAGAATAGAAAAGACTTTTAATAGAAAATAATGGATGAAAACTAAAGATTATTCACTCGAATAAAATAGTAAACATCATTTTACAAAATGTAAAAATCACAACCAAAATCTTTATCTAAACAGAGAGCAAATTCATCTGTAAATATATAGAATTATAAAATTATAGTATTTGCCAAGTAAGAAAATATAAGAATTATATTAAGGTAAATTAGAGCAAGGAGGTTTAGTTTATAAGATAAGGATAATTATAGATGGACAGTATAGAAATATAATTTAATTTAGATTATTTAAGATTACGGCAACAACAGATGAATAATCTTATACAAGAGTATTGGAAATGATGAAAAGTGATGGTAATATAGTTAGTAAATGAATAGGAGTTTTACTTTTGAAGAATGTTTTTCAGAATGATTTTCAAAATTTAATAGAAAATTTATAGATATCAGATAAGATTACTATAAAAGGGATAGAATTAATAGAGACTCATGGTAATTTTGGTTGATAAATAAATATATATAAAAATCAATTTTGTTCATCGCTTTCTGTTTCCCATTCATCATTCTCATTATTTTAAGGACCAGTAATAGGTCTGAAATATTCTCTATCTCCTCTTTGATTTAACTCTTATTGCATTTCTTCATACATTTATTCATATATTTATTTATCTATTTCATCTTCTTCATAATTAGAATCTTCATCAACCCATGATAATTGTTCTTCTTTTTTGAAATACAAATGCCCTTATTCATCTAAATGAGATTAAGTTTTTAATTGAATATTCTTTTTTTATTCTTATTCTACATTTAAATCAGGATGAGAATCATCTTTATAAATGAGATCAGCTAAAGTTCTATATTGAAAATTAGAAAGAATCTCTTAAGCTTATTCTTTAGAGAGTTAGTTGTATGGTTTTTAGAGATTTTTTTAAGGTTTTTATTAGTCCCTTTTATTAAACCATTTGAACATTAAAATTATTTTAAGGCTAAGAATTATTAAAATTTTATAATATGTAGGGATGCAATAGATCATAAAAAATAGCCATCTGCACAGTTGGTTTACCAGCACGTGGGAAAACATATATATCTAGAAAATTGAATCGTTACTTTAATTGGTTAGGTTACAAAAGTAGAGTATTCATTAATGGAAATTATAGAAGAGAAATATGTGGCACTGAATGCAAATCTTAATTTTTTGATCCTCATAATGAAGAAGTAATACATAACAAATTAAAATTAGGCTTAAAAAGCAAGAAATGATTGTGCAAAAATGGCATTATAAGATTTAATATAATTTCTTTAAAATGGAGGAGATGTAGGAATATTGGATGGAACAAACATAACAAAAGAAAGAAGACATTAGATTGAAAATGATCTAAAATCTTAATTTAATGGAATTCAGACTCTATGGATTGAATCAATATGTAATGATTCTAAAGTGATTTAAAATAATATACGATTGACCAAGATAAATAATCCAGATTATTGTAACATGAACCCTGAATAAGCTACAATTGATTTCCTAAATAGAATTAAGATGTACGAACAGGCTTATGAAACTATAACCGACGATGAGAATCTCTCATATATCAAAACGATGAACGTCGGAGCAGACGTACTAAACATGTTTCCATGCTTAGATTATTGTTCATTAAGTCTATGGCTTTTTGTTGTCCAAAATCGTATCCTTTATTATGAATCTTCATACATATCCAAGACCAATCTACTTATCTAGACATGGAGAGAGCCAGTATAATGTGGATGATAGAGTTGGAGGTGATTCTGATTTATCTGCCTTAGGAGAAATGTATGCAGAAAAATTAGCTGATTTCTTCTATTCAGAATTTCCAACTAAGGAAATTAAAAATGAGATCATATTCTTTACATCCACTATGAGAAGAGCAGTCCATACATCTGATGTTGTAGCTTAAAAACTAGAAATTCAACCATTACAACTAAAGACACTAGATGAAATTAATGTAGGTATTTGTGATGGAATGACTTATTCTGAAATAGCTTAAAAATTTCCTAATGACTTTTAAGTAATCATTTTTTATAATAAATATTTAATAGGAGAGAAAAATCAATAAATTAGGGTATAGATACCCAAGAGGAGAATCATATTTAGATTTAATAAGTAGAATAGAACCAGTAATATTTGAGATTGAACGTTCAAGACAACCTGTGATGATAATAGCTCATTAAGCAATTTTAAGATGTCTGTATGCTTACTTTCATCAAAATGAAATACCAGAAGTTCCTACTTTAGATATACCGTTACATTGTGTAATAAAATTAACTCCTGCTGCATATTTTTGTTTTGAAAAACGTGTGCTGATCAATCCTTAGACTGGTGAAATTTAATAAAAGGAAGAATTTGTAGAAGAATTTTTAAGATCTAAAAGTAAACAGAAGAGTTTTATTGATTTATGATTATATTCATGAAATGTTAATGGAGTAATCATTAATAATAATATAATTTATTTATATTAAAATAATTGAAAATAAATATTCGTTTTTCAATTTTTAGCACAAAATAATCGTCTGATGTATATCAATAATAATAACATTAAATGTTAAAACTAACTCTTTGTGTATTGTTAGTGCTTGGTGCAACAGCAATCAATGTCTAATCCTCTATCTGGACTAACCGTGACTAAAAGGCTCTTGCTTAAATTCACTCATCTGGTTGGGGAAAGTTTATTTTGAATTATGCTGAACTCCATATGACAACAGGAGGTATTCTTTCTGAACTTAACAGCGAAATTGAAAAACTCGTAAAACTATATATCTTATAATAAAGGTTGGTGAATTAGAAGAAGAATTGGCTGGAGTCCATCACGAATTCAACAGAAGAACAGATGTTCATAATAGAGAAGTAAGTAGACTTGAATAAGAAATCTAAGATAAGGAAAGAGGTATAGATAGTTTGTGATTGTTTATAGAACTCTTCAATGCTCATGATTTCTATGATAATGTTCTTATCCCATAAAGAGATAGATTTGCTGCCTAACTTGAATAATTATAAGAAAATATTGCCCACAACAGATAAACACTTGAATAAGCTACAGTCTAAAGAGAAAATGATCATGAGGTCTTTGAAGCTTAAGTTGCTGAACATAATGATGCTATTAGTGCTATTGATGAATGTCTTTAATTGTTAAGCACACTTGAAGCACCATCTCTTGCTTAAATCAAGAAAGTATAAAAGAACCTTAGCAAAATTTAAAACTCATTGAAAAAGCACAACTAATTCTAAATCTTTGTTAAAGTACTTTTAGAAATTACTGTTGAATCTAATTTTGCTGATTAAGGTGCTCTTAGAGATGTAACTTATTTTTATATCTATTTTAGATTGTTGTTGCTTTCAATGATTTAAGAGTAGAATTAGTTGATTCACTCAATTAACTTACAGCCGATGAAGCTTAAGATGTTGCTGATTATAATGCTTAAGTTATATAATTGAATTAAGAACATGCTGAATTCTAAAGAGCTGTTGTTGTAAAGAATGCTGAAATTGAAGCTAATGCAAGTATTATCAACATATCTAATCAATTTAGCCAAAATTGAATAAACACTTGAACTTATCGATGAACTCGATGCTGATTTAGCAACACTCAATGGATAATTATAAGCTGAAAATGATGACTATGCTTTCGCCACTGATGTCTACAATTCTACAGTTGCAGAATATAACAAAGAAATCAATGCTGCCAACCAAGCCTTAGAATTGCTCAATTAACCAAGATTTTAAGATTATGTTAAATCTTAACTCAAAGGAGCATGATCTATTCAATAATATCAATCAAAAGTTTATCACCATTCGATCAAATCTTTATTTACTTTTATTCTATTTTACTCACCTTTCTTGTATAATATAGATTATTATATATACATACTCTTCTCTAATTATTTTCATTTTACTTTTATATATTAATTCTTTAAATGTCTGATTATTGCCATTAAACTTAATTTGCCACAAAACCCATTCAACAGAAAGTTATTAAAAATTCAAACGCAAATTTTGATATTACTCTTAAAAACTCTCTTTATTTCTCTACCTAAGCTTTTTATTCATTAACTATTGTTTATATACCTAATTTAGCTTTTATTAAAATGTACAATCTGGGAACAGATACTTCTATAAAAAAGATGTTATTTACTAAATAAACTAATAATATATTCATCATTTCATTTCCTTATTTCAAAAAATAAAATATCTAGCTTTTTACTCTTGTTGGTAATATTAAAAAATTACAATCATTTCATTTTAAGGCTTCTCATGAACTTTTGCTTAATCAAAGGGAAGACTAATTGATTGGTAATGGAAATTGCGAATTAGAATTTTGGAGAAAAACAGAATTATAATGGAAATTTTAGAATTAAATAAAAAAAGAAAATTTTTAAAGTGGTAGTAAATGTATCATCCATCATCCTCATGACATTTTAATAACAGTTCAAATAAATAATAATTGGACAAGAATGGAGATGTATTAGTTGAATTTTTAATAAACATGGGAAATATATTAAATAATTGATTTCTCTGAAAAACTAAAAAAAAATTATTTCATTGTTGATTCTTCCAAATTATTATTTCAAATTAACAAATCTAATTACTTCCTTAAATTACAATTAGAATCTAATTAAAATTAAGAGAAAAAATATATAATTGAAAAAAAAATTTAATCATATCAAGAAGAATAAATATTTAGTAACCTAAAATTTTTTAAACTTCACTTCTATGATCTTAATCCTCAAAGTTTTGAAGTCCGCAAAGTAAGTGAAGATGGAAATAAATTGATATTAATCAGATTTGACATATCTTATCTAAACTTTAAGTAATCTTAAATGAAAATTTAAGTAAGAAATAAGATTAATTCTAAAAGAAATTGGGAATATAAGCAATTTACACAAATTCTTTTTTTTAAATAACATGAATCAATGGCAATTAATAATGATGGTTCTTTTCTGGTAATTGGATTTAAAAAATCTATCTCAATATATTAGAGAAAATAGTCAAGTTTTGAATTTTTTTAATCTATTTGGCTTATATTCAAATCTTGTTCATAAGTTTATTTTATGAGAAAAACAAATTAATTTATAGTAGTGTATACTGATCATACCCTAGAATTTTGGATATGTGATTCAAAAAATAATAAATTTCACCTTGATTCATAAATCTCAGCTCTTTGTTATATTTTGGCTTTAGGTTATGAAGATAGATTAATTGTCACTGGAGGATAAAATTCTATTGTCTTCTTTTAAAAGAAAAAATAATGGGAAAAATTACAAGAGATTAAGACTGAAAATTAAGTAAGTTAATTATGCATAGATTAATCAGAAACCAAAATAATCTATGTAAAAGATAATAAGCCTTTAATCTACCTTGTAATTAAATTGGATAATGAATAATGGTCTTTAGTCCATAGCTATAAAATTGAGAGTCACATAAGTTTTTTAACATTTCTTAATAACGATCAATTTTTTCTTAAAGTAGGTTCTTAAAAAATAAGAATCTGTAAAATAACACCTGAAAATACTATCTAGATACTTCTGAAGTTTCGATTATTTGTTAATTAATAATTAAGTTTTTAAACTAAAAATGTTAATTTACAATTTCATTCTCCTACTAAAAAGTTAATTTTTAATAGATAAAAATTCATATTAATTACCAAATAAGGAAAGTATACCATGCTATTAGATTTAAAAAAAATATAAAATGGCGAACTTTAAGTAACCCAAATGATTAAAGCGGGAATTGATCATTCATTATCTGAAGATGGAGAATACCTAGCCACTTTTGGACCAGAAACTAAATAGTTCGAAGTAAGGAAGTTTTAAAGTTTTTGATTAACATTTTTTTTATATCTATCTCAAATTAAAATAATTTTTGTACAATAAATATCAATTAATTGCTATTTACATTCAATGTACTTATACTAATCTTAATTATACCAGTTGCTAAGCATCAGATTTTACAACTAGTTTATTTAATTACGAAAATAAAGAAAGATGAAGTAAAAAATATATATATTTTTTTTTCTATTAATTAATCAAAATCATAAGAAATCAGAACCCAACCTAAAATTGAGGATAAAAGCATTTAAATATTATTGAAAATTTTATTTCAAATCAAATAACAATTTAGTAGATTAACTTTATTAAATTTGCATGATATGTGTTTAAAAAAAAATAATAGAAAAAATAGTGGTTTATGATTACTATATTTTATTTTCTTAATTATGAATATAATTTAACAATTAGAGATAGATCAAGAGGATGGGTTTGAAACAAAATTTATGTCCTTTGAAGATTCTGACTTAGCTTATAACTATTTAAAGATTCCTCCTGATTTGGAAAAAGCATAATTACACAGAGTATGTTTTATAACAACTATTTTTAGCAAGCATATACAGTTCATAAAACACCTCTTTCAAATTCTTAATAGTGTTTTTGTTGCCATTTTTACAAAGATCACATCAAGTATACTTTTTTTGAAGGCAGAAAATATTATCATCATCATAGTTCAATAGGTGAATATTTTGAATTGATAAAGTATTGTATTTATTAGTTATTGATTATTGGGTAATGAAAATAAATATGACTAGTATCTTGCTTGTTCCTTATTGTTTGATAACTTATAGTAATGGAAATTAATGTGAGAAAATTTAAGATTGTGATACAAATACAAATAAAATTTATTCTGTATGGAATCTTATTCCCGACTATTATTCTTTAGATGATTAAAAATATAGTTATTTTGTTCATATTACATTTCTAATACTGCAAATAGTTCATTTTATATTTTTCAATAATAAAAAAGCTGCCAAAAGAATTTAAACTGCAGCAATGTTTGAGTATTTAAAATAAGTATGTCTTTATTTTCCTAAAACTATCCATTAAAATATAATTAAATATATGAAAAATAGATAACCAAATCTTTTTGAATATATAGTGTTTGATTAGAAGAAATATGAAAAATCTTTATTTGAAGAATTAAAGGTTCAATATTCAAGAATATATGATAAAGAGTAAATTTTAATTATTTATTTTTAGTAATAAATGGAAAAAAAAAATCTTAATGTAATTACTATAAAATGATACTTTGTTAGAAGAATGTATAATAGGGAGGATTGTATTGATGGATAAATTAGTTTAAATAAAAGGGGNTACTTATACTAATCTTAATTATACCAGTTGCTAAGCATCAGATTTTACAACTAGTTTATTTAATTACGAAAATAAAGAAAGATGAAGTAAAAAATATATATATTTTTTTTTCTATTAATTAATCAAAATCATAAGAAATCAGAACCCAACCTAAAATTGAGGATAAAAGCATTTAAATATTATTGAAAATTTTATTTCAAATCAAATAACAATTTAGTAGATTAACTTTATTAAATTTGCATGATATGTGTTTAAAAAAAAATAATAGAAAAAATAGTGGTTTATGATTACTATATTTTATTTTCTTAATTATGAATATAATTTAACAATTAGAGATAGATCAAGAGGATGGGTTTGAAACAAAATTTATGTCCTTTGAAGATTCTGACTTAGCTTATAACTATTTAAAGATTCCTCCTGATTTGGAAAAAGCATAATTACACAGAGTATGTTTTATAACAACTATTTTTAGCAAGCATATACAGTTCATAAAACACCTCTTTCAAATTCTTAATAGTGTTTTTGTTGCCATTTTTACAAAGATCACATCAAGTATACTTTTTTTGAAGGCAGAAAATATTATCATCATCATAGTTCAATAGGTGAATATTTTGAATTGATAAAGTATTGTATTTATTAGTTATTGATTATTGGGTAATGAAAATAAATATGACTAGTATCTTGCTTGTTCCTTATTGTTTGATAACTTATAGTAATGGAAATTAATGTGAGAAAATTTAAGATTGTGATACAAATACAAATAAAATTTATTCTGTATGGAATCTTATTCCCGACTATTATTCTTTAGATGATTAAAAATATAGTTATTTTGTTCATATTACATTTCTAATACTGCAAATAGTTCATTTTATATTTTTCAATAATAAAAAAGCTGCCAAAAGAATTTAAACTGCAGCAATGTTTGAGTATTTAAAATAAGTATGTCTTTATTTTCCTAAAACTATCCATTAAAATATAATTAAATATATGAAAAATAGATAACCAAATCTTTTTGAATATATAGTGTTTGATTAGAAGAAATATGAAAAATCTTTATTTGAAGAATTAAAGGTTCAATATTCAAGAATATATGATAAAGAGTAAATTTTAATTATTTATTTTTAGTAATAAATGGAAAAAAAAAATCTTAATGTAATTACTATAAAATGATACTTTGTTAGAAGAATGTATAATAGGGAGGATTGTATTGATGGATAAATTAGTTTAAATAAAAGGGGAGGTATATACAATTTGCAATAGATACAATTAAGAAGTTTAGAACTATGAATATTAAGACACTTAAAAAAAACAAATATAGGCTATATGGTTTATAATTTTCAACTTAATATTTTCTTATTATTTACCTAGAGTATTGATAACACTAACAATGTTTTTTAGATTAAAATTAATTACAATCTACTTTGATAGAGAAGATCTTAAAATTACTTAGGGTATCATAAAAGGTTTATTTGGTATTACTTAAATATTAATATTGAAATTAAGTGATTATATTTGTAAGAATGGATCCTTAATGGTGCATTAAAATGTAAAAATCAATTTTTATAAATAGTTTTAATTATTTGTATTTATAGATTTAGCTTTATCCGGACATTTTACAGAATGGACTGATTGCTTGAATCCGTTTAATTATTACACAGAATTATAATCTTCAAGATGGATGTTATAGAAAGAAGGGTTAGTAGATAATCAAATCACTATTTCTTACTTAAATATTTTTATACCTGCATTAACTTCCATTATTGATATCAAATATTTATGGAAATTTATTAAATATATAAAAGAAAAACGAAAAAACTTTAGCAATATAACATAAATAGAAGCAAACAAATTATTTGAAAAAAGAGAATTTTAAATTGATTAAAGAAGATTTACAATTTACAAATTATATTGTTTATGCCTCGCTACAGCATTATTTTATCCTTTTATGATTCTATCTTCAGCTATTTCATTGATCTTGATATATTTAATAGATAAATATATATTTATTAAACATTCAATACCTATTAGAGTTGAAAAATTCTAGGAATAATTACAAAGCTACCTTTTTTTAGGTCTCAACTTATTTTAAACAAATTTAATTTTTCAATATAAAATGATGAGTAATTCTAATTTGAGAGACAATATTTTATTTATGTTGTGTTTGATCTTCTCGATATATGCTTATTTTTAATCTATAAAACATTATTTCTCAAATTCAATTGTCAAATCTTAACCAAAATAAAGTCAAATAATTAAATTTTTACAATAATTTAATGTAGTTAATTTAAAAAATGGAAGATTCTATTTACATTAAGATGAAATATATAAAATATTTCTAAATTTGAAGAAAAAATTAAAAAAATTAAGTAAAAATAAGAAAAAAAGTATTGTTGTGCAGGATCATTTTCAATTAGGATGATTTAAATAATAATTTGTATTTATGAAAATTTTACATAAATTATTTTATTAATCCACTATTTCATAATCAATAAATTAATATACTACTACCAGTTAGATAAATAAATAGACTAGAAACAGAATAAAAAATAATATGCATTTAAAGAATGCAAATATAAAATCAACTAACCATTTTCATTAAGTCTTGCAAATCTGGCAATTTTATTGTTTTAATCATTTAAAATAAATTAATTATTTTTCCTTTATTTTTGAAGTATTTTGTTATTATATAAAATATTAATTTGGTTTCAAGATGGACACTGAGGAAGAATGCTTTTCTGGAGATGAAATTGATCAATTTAATTGTCCAAAACATTTATTAATTTATACTAGTAAACTAATATCCTTTATTAATTGATTAGATTACTGTACAACTACTCNGTCTCAACTTATTTTAAACAAATTTAATTTTTCAATATAAAATGATGAGTAATTCTAATTTGAGAGACAATATTTTATTTATGTTGTGTTTGATCTTCTCGATATATGCTTATTTTTAATCTATAAAACATTATTTCTCAAATTCAATTGTCAAATCTTAACCAAAATAAAGTCAAATAATTAAATTTTTACAATAATTTAATGTAGTTAATTTAAAAAATGGAAGATTCTATTTACATTAAGATGAAATATATAAAATATTTCTAAATTTGAAGAAAAAATTAAAAAAATTAAGTAAAAATAAGAAAAAAAGTATTGTTGTGCAGGATCATTTTCAATTAGGATGATTTAAATAATAATTTGTATTTATGAAAATTTTACATAAATTATTTTATTAATCCACTATTTCATAATCAATAAATTAATATACTACTACCAGTTAGATAAATAAATAGACTAGAAACAGAATAAAAAATAATATGCATTTAAAGAATGCAAATATAAAATCAACTAACCATTTTCATTAAGTCTTGCAAATCTGGCAATTTTATTGTTTTAATCATTTAAAATAAATTAATTATTTTTCCTTTATTTTTGAAGTATTTTGTTATTATATAAAATATTAATTTGGTTTCAAGATGGACACTGAGGAAGAATGCTTTTCTGGAGATGAAATTGATCAATTTAATTGTCCAAAACATTTATTAATTTATACTAGTAAACTAATATCCTTTATTAATTGATTAGATTACTGTACAACTACTCAATAATTACTGTGTTAAGAATGTATGATCAAATGTAGTTTAAAAGTACAAAATATTATTTCAATTGAAAAAGTAAATTACTTACTAAAATTTAGGCTCTTAATAACATAAGTTAATAAAATAAATAACAATTGCAGAAAGTTCAAAAAATCATTAAAAACTACAATAATCTTGATGATCAAATTTAAAAAGAAAATAATCAGATAAATAAAATGACATAAATTCAAATTTAATCATTAAATTCCATTTGCACTCAAATTTTGGAAATTGTATAAATGAAATTTTAAGAACTTATTGAATAAGTTGAAATACATAAAATGAAACACCTACAATATTTATAGGATTCAAAAGTACACATAATTATTATAAAAGTGCATAATTGATGAATATAAGGCAAGAGGTATTTAGTTAGAAAAGAATATTATTAATTAATAAAACACATCTGGATATGAGTAATTAAAAAAGTTTAGAGAATATTATACTATAAATTGTAAGACTATAAAAGAGCTTGAAAATGAATATGATAATTTATCACAAGCTCCTAAAATTTAATATTAGTAATTATAGATTAGAAATGCTTCAGATATTGTAAGATAAATCACTAATATTATGAATATTCTAGAAAGAGATTAAGATTATAGAATAAAACGAGTATCATCAAAATTATTTTAATAACCAAATACAACAAGAGCAAGTCCATTTTCTAAAAAAGGCTTTACTTAACATAGTTCACCTCATTTTAGTTTATAATCATCAAAATAGTAAATGCGAAAGACAGAGGTTAAGTAAATAACTTTAGATATACCAACAGATTTAAGTTCAATTTTAGATAAAGCATCTCCTGAATAATCGATCATTAATGATTTCTTTAGTAATAAATAATCGTTAAGTGAACATTCAATTTCTCAATTGGAAATACCAATTTAAAATCAAACATAATTTTATATTATTGGTGGATTATTGAAGGGACAAAGATAGAATCTTATAGAACTGGTAGATTTATCATCAAAACAATCAATTTAACATGATTTCTTAGTGTCAAATCGTTATGGATTTTAAATTGCATATAATGGAAATCAAATTCTATTGATAGGAGGGAAATAAGAAGGAATTAGAACTGCTTTATGTGAATCATATGATCCAAATTTAAAATCATCTAAAATATCTTAATTAATACTTACAAAAGGAGTCAGTGGATTGGCATCAAAATAAATAGGAAATAAATTATATATTTCAGGAGGTAAAACAGATTAAGGAGTGTAGGATATATTTTAACTCATAAATTTGGATACTTATTAAACTAAAAATTTATTATCAATTCCAATTAAATGTTATAATCACACCTTAATTTAAGGTAATGAACACAACTCTATGTATATATTTGATGAATAAGGATGTTTCAAATATGATATGACAAATAATCTATGGAAAAAAATCAACTCTCCAAATTATCCAAGAAGAAGTCATGTTTCTTTAACTCTTCCAGATGGAATATGGATTTTTGGAGGAAGATCTGGTACAAAGTATATTAAATAAATTGAAAAATATGATGAAACCGATTAATAATTTTATTAAATGGGAGAATTAATATGTCCTGTCATTAAATTTGATGCAATAGTAAGTGATGATTATTAATTTGTGTATTTAGTTGGAGGAAAAACTTAAGAAAATATTCCTAGTTCTAATATTTGGAGGTATTTATTTAAAAAACTTAATAGATATTCTATTTTGACAAATTAATGTATCCTTTATAGTTAATTTGCAAAACCCAGATATTCTCATAAGTTGATTCCTAAAAAAATTTGATTTTAATTTATAAATTTCTATTTTCAACTATTATAATTTAAATTCAAAAACAACAAATGCTGAAACCAATTCTTTTTCCAATAAATTAAGAAGTAATAGATAGAGGTTATTATTATGATCTTAAAGACAATGTTACAAATCAATAATAAGATTTAAAATCAAAGTAAAAAATGCTTTTAAAAGAATTACTTGAATTTATTTTGAATAAGAAAATTTAACCAAGTTAACGAGAGATAATAATTAAAATTTATCGAAGAGTTCTTTTAGAAGAAAAAAAAGAATAATGGCTAAAATTGTGTAACTTTTCAGATTCATTTCTGAATTAATTTAATATTGACACAAAATTTATGGGAAATGATGATGTAACTATTAATTAAGCTTTTCTAAAACTCAATGAAATTATTAAACATTTCATTCCAGAATATTTGGAAAAAAAATCTAAAGAATTAACAGTTGATAATGAGTTTATTGAAAATAATCTAAAAACTGTACTATCTTAATTGATAGATGATCTTTAAAATTATAAAATTTATAAAAGTGATGTACAACATGGCTTAGAAGCTTTAAAATACTATCAATAAGAAACTTATGTAGCTACTGTAAGTTTAATTTAAAGTCTAAATAATTATATAAAATATGTGTTATTGTATGATGCAGATTGCTAATAAATGTCTATTGAAAATTCTGAAATTATGCTTAATACATTTTAATAAACATTTCTTTAATGGTATGAAAAATCGAAATCACGCTTAAATGATAAAATGAATATTATAAGAAAATAAGCTGAAATTGCATTAGTTGAAAAAAAAAAGTATGAAATAGAGTTAGAGATGTTAAAGGAATATGAAATGAAATTGAAAGAAGATTAAGACTTAAATGATATAATAAATTAAAATAAAGAACTAAGAAATTAAATTTATGAGATTAAACAATAATTAAAAAAACATTAATCATGAAAAGTATTATTTATTTTTATTGATTATAAGTTAGTTTATTATTTTCATAAATTAAAATATTTTTCACGCTTGTGAATTGTATTATTTTGAATTTAAACAAAAATAGTTGCTAAAATTGCTTTCATTTTCGTTTAAAGAATATTCAATTTCTTCTGGTCTATCTAAATTATTTAGAAATAGTGAAATATTAAAAGATAAATTTAATTAAAATTATTATAAGTGTTTACATAGTAATTAACAGATATTATTAGTGTTCTATAATCCAATATCAGGATTTTAAACCTTATGAATTTATTTAGTAGCCAACTCAATTGATTTTCTTATATGTTTTTCTAATTGTTAAATTTAATTTACTATATTATTAGTTTTGTAAGGATTGAAAGAACAAATAAAAGCATTTTGGAAATTATTACACTAAAGCCATTTCATAAATTGCTCCTTTTGAATAGCGCTTAAATTAATTTACAATTAATACTATTAATAAGGTTTTCATTTGATTTGAAATTAAATGTTATAATTAGAGTACTTTTTATATTTGTAACTATATAGAGTCCTACTATTATTTAACTTCCATAAGCTAAAGATATAGTTATAAATTAGTTTAATCTAAAAGATCAAGATTATCTTGAATGAATTTTTTAGGTACTCTTTTGATAAAAGTTTCATTACTAAAATTGCTATCCTTATTAAAATAGAACTTTTTTCCATTTTTATTTTTTTTGGCTTAAAAGCCATAAATATTTAAAGATCTAATTGTATATTTTGAATACCTTCTAAAACTATCAAAATTTTTGATTTTATAATGTCTAGGCAATATAATTTTTTCTAAAGATGTTTAATCTAAAATAATAAAACCATCATTTTCTTAAGTATATTAGATGATAGAAGAGTACTCCTCTTTCTAAATAGTAAATTATTGATGCATATACTTCAAGTATGGATTTGAGGGTTTTTATAAAACTTTTAGTTTCTTTCTAAATTCTTTTATTCATTATAAAAATGCATTTAATAATTCTGAGTTCTTAATACAAAGAAATATTGATATTACATTAAATAAACAACAATTACTAGTTTAATATTAAAATTAACATTAATGAGTAAAGCATCACATAGTCCAAAGGATTTGATAGAATTTGAAAATCACAATAGAAATTCCTCTTTTGGAAAGAGTAAGATGATAATTTGAATATAGAATTATTGTCAACAATTCCAAATGTTCCTGCATTTGGTTTTGGAACTTCTAATAGATATTAAGCATAATAAGTATATAGAGAAAACAGACTTATGGAAAAAGGCAAACATAGTCCAGGTCCAATTTATAATCCAACAAATAACTTTTAATATTAAGCTACTAGAGTTCCAAGCGCAAGATTAGGTACATCAACAAGATAGAGTTTAAATTCAAATCATTATGATTATTATAAAAGAAAAGATGAGGATGTATGTTAATTAGATATCATATAGTTTGAACCTTAAAAAGCTGATCATCTTCGTAAATGGTCTGCAGGAACAGTAAGATTTGGATTAGAGCAACGATTTTTATAAAAAGAACTTATTAAAACTCCTGGTCCCAATTATGATGTAACTTAAAGAGTATAAGGCCCAAAATATACTATGGGTAATAGGAGAGCTCATTCTATTTCTTTTTCAACTCCTAATACAGTTGGACCTGGAACTTACAAACCAAAAAAAGATTTCTCAACAGAATTAAAAGAATAACCAAAATATTCATTTACAAAAGCTCCTAAAATACCTCAATAAAAGAATATTGATAAAAATTAGACATATTATGTGCAGTATAATATTATTCTATAAATTAAGAGAAAGTCTAGGAGCTTAAGTGGTTTCTACTAAGCCAAATAAGCCTTCTTTTAGTATTGGCAAAGGAATAAGAGAAGCAAAATTAGCTATGTACAAAAATGATTTTGTAAAGATTGGGGTAAATTTAAAGATCCCACATCCAAAATTTTGAATAAAATGTTTCACAATAACTTTATTAGAATTTCAGCATCTTTAAATCTTTAAAGCATATTGGAACTTTGTAAGACTATCACAATTGCATCAAAATCATCAGTCTTATAGTATCCACTAAAACATGGACCAGCATTTGATGTAATTCCAGTTTTAATACCTTCCCATCCTTCTTTTTTTAATAATTTATTTGTATTTTTCCATTTATAATAAGTTCCTTATTTTCCTTAATTAGTAAGAGCATATGTTTTAAAACATCTTGTATTAACAATATCCATAAATTCTTTAATTTTAATGCATTCTTCAACTAATTTAAAGATATCTAATGCACAAGAGACATTCAAAGTATCATTTAATCCATGAACTGAATTGTAATTAGTTTTATCCATTTTCAAATTTTATGCGTGATTATTCATCATCTACAAGAATTATGTTCTTAATTAAAATTTATTTTTTTCAATTTCTAATTCACAATCTATATAATGTCCATTGCAATATCTTTAAATATTATCACAAGTTTTTAAAAATGCTATTGAGTAACTTAACACTAATGCTGCATCATTTCCTGATGGTAACATCATTGCAAATAATAATTATCTTACATTCATTATTCCTCCTGCATTTAGAAAGGCACTAGTACCATCTATACATTCAGCATGTCCAGGAATTTTAATTCTTATGGATTCCATATCAATTCGCTTTTCTTCTAAAAATTTCAAAGTTGTATAACAAGTCATCACTTTTGTAATTGATGCTACTTCACTCTTTTATTGATCTTAATAAGCGTATATTTTTTAAAACTTTGTTTCATCTTTATTTCTTTTAAATATTGCCCATTTCTTAGAACTAACCTTGTGTTTTATTTTAGAACTTATAGGTAATGAAATTGACATGACATCGGTTTTATTTCCTTGGCTAACAATGCTCTTTTAACTCTTTAAATTTAATGTTGTTGAAATAGGTTATTTTGGCTGTTATTCTTTTCTTACAAAATACTCTTATATTAAAATTTTATTTACTTGAGACTTCTCTCTATTATATTTCTGCATATTTTTTTATCCTCTCTCTCAAAACCTAACCAGGTAATATTGGAAAACTATTTATTTATAAGGTTTGAATTTGTTTCTTCTTTTTCTCTTCTTAAGCATATCGTTATAGTGCTTCTAAATAAGTTTCAATACATGTTTACTCAGAATGATTTTCACTTCTTTTCTAATAATTGTATAACTTTTACTCTTTATTAAGCACTATCATTTATATAGTATCCTAAAGGAGTCTGCAAAGGTTTATTATTCTGAAGCTTTGTTGTAGCACTTTTAAGACTTCTACCTTTTAATTCAGGAAGAGCCATCTAAGAATCATCAGAAGTAGATTATGCACTTTTTCGATGGAATTTTTACAATGATACTGACAATCCTTCCTTTTGATTCATTTATATTTTATTATTTTTATGTATTTGAAGTTTTATCTAACTTCAATTATTGAATAGATTTCAATAACTAAAATATATAAAAATCTTAAATAACCTGAGCTTTTGTTGTTTCTAATATATTTACAAGGCCAATTATAATCTTTCATTTTTTTATTTTAATTCTCAATAGTTCATTTTAGTATTTTAACACAAGTTAAATAATAATGTTAAAATCTTTCTAAGATATAAAACACAAAATAATTCTAAGCAATAATCGAATTAAGAACACCTAGTAATAAATTTATGTTTCATATACTTAAAATTTTACTTATGAAAATAAAAAATAAATTTATATTGTTTAAATTTTAAAATTTCTCTAATGAATATTAAATTTTAATACAAACTGGTTAAACACTTATTCAATGATTTCTTGAGTAATTTCTTATTTTAGTGAGCAATTTAGTCTTAAGAACTATCTTATTTTTTTAATTCTGTAACATATTCTTTAATATCAAATTTTTATTTCTTCATACAGATATAAATTATATGTTAAAAATCATTGTTTTATGATGCATTGTTTAAAAATTTCTTTATTATCATATCTTATTTTTCTCTCATGATCAAATTAACAAATAAGTAAATATTAAACAAAAAATGGACAATCTAAAAAATATCAGTAGGGTATTATAAAAAAGAAAATTATAAAAAAAATGCTTTTCAAAAATCTGCCAACTTTATAAGGAGATTTATATAAAATGTTTTTATAACAAATTTATAATTGTAAAGTCTGAAATCCTAAGTTCTTTAAAATAAATATTAACCTTAAAGAAATATACCAAAAAGTGCACATTTTGATGTAATTTGAAATAACTGATAAATTATAGAATGAGTTTTAGGATAATAAATTTGCTGTTATAAAGATTAATAAATATTATCTTTCATTTAGTATCAAATAATTTTGTTAATTTTATTTTCAAACAAGAAAGTTATTTACTAAAATTTGAAACTATTCTTAAGTTTACCATGAAGAGCTATACATTATAGTCTTTATATGTTATTATATCTTATAATAAATCTAAGTTTTCTAAATTATTATTAACTAATCTAACCATTACCATAAATTAAAAATTTTTCAATCTAAAATTTGAGTTGTCAAATTTATATTCTTAATAAACTAAAAGTATTCTAGTATTAATTGGAAGCTTTTTAAATAGTAATATTTTGATAAAAGTTAGATTTATAATATCTAATAAATATTTATTTAAAATAAGCAGAATGCTCAAATTATTTGAACCTTATTATAAAGAATTGATTTTCTTGCTCTCGCAATTTTTAAAATTTGAATTTACTTAACCTTAGATAATATAAATGATCCTCATAATTTTAAATTAGGTGTAACCAATTGCCTTTAACTTTTATCATATATACAATTCATAAAAATAATTTGAACCGACACTCTAATCACTGCTTATTTTATCAAGGCCTTATTTATTTATTGTTAATGAAACATAAAAAATTTTTCTTTTCAGTATTTGTTTTGCGATCCAATAACTAACAATAATATTTACGATATACCTAATAATAAAATCTAAGAATCAATAATTCCATGAAATCAAAATATCAAATATGATGCTGTAATATATTTGTAATTATTACTATTTGGTTTCATCAACCTTTTTTTCGTGGTTAATAGAAATATGTATGATGAATATATTATAATTTTATGGAATAATTTTAGGAATAATAATGATCATAGAAGTCGCACTTATAGTTATATTTTCAGATATAGTATTTTAAAGTGGATTAATATTAAGAGTATCTACTTAATTACCATTAAATAACAGTTACATAAAATTTTTTATAAAACCATTAAGAATATTTTAAATAATTATATTTTTTTTCTTAAATAATCAGAAATTATGCTTATTATTTCAAAATTTTTTGATTATTTTAATACAAACTTTGCATATTTACTAAATTTTAGAATCAAAAATATACGCAAAAATGAAATGTGCAATGACCTCTCTTATTATTGCATCATTTGGAATAGTTATAGCAATTGAAGCTCTTATAAGGTAAAATAGAATAAATGATAATTTATGGCTATTAATATCTCTCATAATCATATATATTCTATAGTTTTTTTACAAAAGATCGCATTTATCATTATAAACAGAAGATTTAAAATAATTAAAGTATCTTTTCTCTTATGTAGAGAATCTAGATGGGAATATGTAGAAGAACAGGTTTACAATGACTCTGATAGCTTTTGAGCATCAATAAAATTGCTTAAAAATTGACTGTATTTGTAAGAATTAGATTAATATTAAATAAAAAATACTATAACTTATTGAAATGAGGTTAGAGTTATTTTTAGAACAAAGGACAAAGAAGATTGAATAAATGACGCTTGATTTATCTTAGATACTTTTTAGAAGAAGGTAATATGTTAAGGCTTAATAAGTTATATTTAGAGTAGCTTATACTAAAGATAATTATTAAATTAAATATAATTCATTTAATTTATCTTTGACTACTCTTTGTCTTTTAGACTTTTTAAAATATTAAATAGAGAATGATGTTCTTATTTAAATGATGGAAAGAATGATTCTTACTAATCCAAATAATAAATTAATAGCAGATTCTTTAAAATAATTTTCAATAAATGAAAGTAGTGATTAGTATATATAGATGAAGTTAAAAAAGACAATCTAAGATAAAAGTTTATTTTATTATTATTTTATTGAACATTCAAATAAATTTCAAGGAGATATAAATTATCCAATTAAAATTATAACTTAATTATAATAATTTCGAATAGAATTAATTGAAAGGTATTAAAAATTTCCAAGTATTAAAATATTGTTTTATTTAGCTTCTAGCAATCAAAATGTGTTAAAATTTTATCTATTAGAAGTTTTGAATGATTATATTGAAGCTTTTGATTTAAATAAAAATAAAGCACTGAATGATGAGAATTATTAACTTTTTCATGATTCTGTCTATAATAAAATGTTTGGTTAAAATCCATCATATATAGTTGCTGAGATAAATAAAGATCTTGATGTTATAATTGTTAGATAGTCTAAAAAAGCTATAAAAAAATTCTAATAAATTTATGGATAGAAATGGAAAAATTAAATGGAAATTAGTGTTCATGATTTTATTCCTGAATATGTTTACAAATAGCATAGAACACTTATTGAATAGTTTTTTGATGAAGGAATAAATAAATATTATTAGCAATAGAATCTTTCATTTCTTAAACTTTGTGATAAAATAATGCTACCAATAGAAATGATGATTGGTCTAAATTAAAGCAGCACTTAAGCTTTTTCATTTCTTATTTTTTTTTATGAATAAATAGATTATAGATCTTATTTAGTTGTAAGTTAATCTCTTGATATTATTAATTGCAGTGAAAATATTAGTCTTTAAATTTTAGGAAATAGTTAATATTCAAACAGTTTTATTTCTTCAAAAAGTCTAGGACCTATTTTCAATATCATAAGTGATTTTGATTCAATGATCTAATCTAATGAAAAGAATTTCTTTAACCAAAGCATAAAGCTTCTAAGTTCAAATGGCAAATAAGCAGGTTAAAGATACTTAGATTATATTAGTAATATCATAATCGAAAAAAAATTTAAAAATGAAAATATGTGTTATATGATAACTTTAGATAATATTAGAGCATAAAATAACAGAAATCAAATGGATTCTAAATTAGAAACTAGCATATTTTATAGATAATAAACTCATGACTAATAAATTATTTTAAAGTTAGAAAGAATTAAAGATGACATTGATGAGGATATTGAAAAAGCTTTGCCTTATTAAGAAATATTTGATATATCTTTAATAAAAAAAGCAAATCCTCTAAATCAAAGTGAAACTCAACATATAGAATCTAAACTCTATATGACTGATTTATTAGTTGATCAAGAGCAAATTAATCCAATTTAATAGTAGTAATTTTAAGCCCATAACAAATTATTTAGTCCAAAAGAATCTATGAATGAAGAATTCTTAAAGAAAAAAAATATAATTTTTTAAAATGATGTTAGAGATTTTGTTTCTGGATCTTCAATTACTATGATTAAAAAATCAAAATTTTACAAAAAATTTGAAATTATATACTCATTATGTAAATCTTTGAAAAGTTCTTCAAAATTAATCAAAGCTAATATTAATTTTATTCTATTCATAATTTTAATTTAAATTTATGTAATAATTGTAATTATTTATGATTAAAATAGAACTTAAGTTTAATAATGAATATTCGTAGTTTTATATCCGATATGAAATTGCTTTCTGTTAGATATGATGTAACTGGGCCATTAGAGTCATTCTCAGTATCAAGATTTAATTAGATCAATTATAGAGAAATGCTTAGTAGAAAAGTAATAAACTCTACTTACGCTGCATAATTACAAATTTTTCCAAGAAATAATTTAATGCAATCATTTGACAAAATGAAAAAAAGCATGGGAGATGTACTTTTAAGAAGTGAAATTGATAAGATATCAAATATAACTAATATACCAATAATGTTATATGTTGGAACTAATAATACTGGAAAAGAATATAATGTGAGTAAACGATCAGTTATAATTATTACTTTAAATTATTAATATGATTTTAAATTACATTTAGATGGACTTGGAGGAGGCTTTGATAATCCTTATTTTTATTTTACTTATAAGGATTATTAAATAGTAAAGTCTATGTTTGATCATTTAAATGTAGTTATATTAGATATAACACTTGAGAGATCTTTTCAAGAGAAAAAAAAATGGATATTTGCATATTTTCCCTTTTTAGGTTTGAATTTTTTAATTACTTTATTAATTATTTTATAATAAATAAAGCATAGTAATGAGAAAAATGCAATTATGAAATATATATCATCAATAGATTTAAATATTTTAGAGCAAGAAAAATTAAGATTATCTTATTTATAATCAATAGTTAATTAAGATATGGATGTTATAAAAACTTTTTCAATTGATATTGATTCAATTGATAATTAATTAGAATAATCAAACATAAAATATAAATCCTTTTTTTCAAAAAAATCAAATACTAAACTTATCCATAATAAACCTATTTTAGGGCTTACTTTAAGTATCAGTCATTTTTTACTATTTGCAACATTTAGCATATATTTATTTATGACTTTTAGAATGTATTTAATAAAGTATGAAAAAACAGCAGTGTTTTATTAATAATTATCTGATTTAGGAGTAGATATACCAGCTGTATATGCTCAAAAAGAAATTTTATTTAGAGTTTCACTAAGATATCCTTTTCTAAACAAAACAGATTTGGATTAGACTTATGCAGTTATTTTTAATGCTTTAAAATCTATATAATTTTATCAATAATAAAATCTAAATTTAAGTAGCAGTGATTATTTGTTTGATGAATATTTAATTGATTTCTTTAGTAATATAAATACTGGAAATTTGTGTGAATTGTAGAGTGATGAATTAAAATAATAAACTTAATCATTTTGCCCCTTAGTAATGTAAGGTAACTTAGTGCAAGGATTCTAATAAACATTAATTTATATATTGAATTCTGTTAATGTTTAATAATTAGATACTAAAAACTTTACTGTTTAACCAGCTTCAACATTGTTAGAGTTAGAAGGATCAACAATTTTAACAGATATTATTGAAATAATGAAAAAATAATTTTATAATAATTTAGTAGACTCAGCATAAACTTTAATCTTAAATTAATAAGTAAATTTTAAATCAATTATTTTAGTTATTATGCATTTTCTATTTAATTTTTGAGATCATTTTAGCTATTTTCTATTTTACTAAAATTGATAAATACAACTATAAGCAATTTTTATATTTGAAATAAAGTGTTTATTTATTTCCTCGTCATACATTGATTTTCGATGATTCCTTTTATAGAAACTTTAGGAGTATAGTTAATGAAGAAAATTTATTAAACTGATATGATTGTATTTTATTATGATGATGTAATTTTATAAATTAAATGAAAAAAATAATTTTTATTATAAAAAATGGATAAAGAGTACTTTAATGTATTAAATGGTAACATGAATTTCTAAATAAGTGGTAAAGAATACTTTGAATTGATTACAACAAAAGCTAATCAAATTGTAAGACCATTAACATTAAGATTAAAAATGAAATAAATGAAAGACAAAATGGAAGAAGAGATTAATGTAATACATATATTAATATAATTGATAGATTTCTAAAATTAAACACGAAAATAGTTAGTATCATTAAAATAATGACCATTATATAAAAAATATTTTCTTTTTGTACAAAAAGAGAAGTAATGCATTCAACAATAAATCAATTTCAAATAACAGTGAAACAAAAAGTCCTTTAACTTTAAGAAACTTCACATAATACTCACCAAAAAAATAAAATTAATAGTTTAATAAAACAATGTTGCCATCGTCTCCAATAATAAAGACAACAAAAACGAAGGCATAAAAATATTAAGATTACTTAAAATTAAATCGATAGATTATGAAACATAAAGGTTAATTAAATGAATAGATTTTAAATCTGTTAGAATAAAAAGTGTAAGTAATTAATTAAATTAGTCACATAGCAAAATCCTTAAAACAATCAAGTATGAAATTTGGAATTAACTCTTATGATTAAGCATTGAGAACTATCTAAGATCTCAAATAAAATATTAATGAAAAAATAATAAAAGAATGTAATACTATTTATTAAGAAAAGTAAAACCATAAGTTTAACATTCTTGAAAAAACTTATACAGTATGTATAATAATATTATTCTTAGCATTTTTTAAGGGTTTTAGATGTAATTAAAGAAATGGATGAATAAATATTCTAATATATGTTGAATTATAAATTTAAAAACCAAATAAATGATCAACACGCTATTCTTGAAGATATTAATAAAATGAGAGATGATGCATACAATGATAAAGTTAGAACTTTTAGTAAATATCATGATATCGATTAAGAAAAGAAGAGAGATAGATAGAAACTTAACAAAATTAAAATATATTTTTGAGTTATTATTATTTAAAACAACTTAAATTTATGAATTTTTAAGCTAGTAAAAAGAGAGCTAATATTTATATAGAATCATAATAAAATTAAACAGCTGAACTTTAGGCTGCATCTTTTGCTCTTTAGTAAAAAGTTGAAGATTTATAAAAAGTAATATAAGAATTGCAATCAAAAAATCATAAATTAAATCACCATATTAGTATACTTTAAGATAAAAATGATAATTATTAAGTTTAAATAAAAAAATGGAAAGTAAATGTTTTAAGTTGAGTGAGAGCTACATTTGTAATTGAAGTAGAGCACTTAGAAGTGATAACTAAAGACTTATAACGTTATTGAGCATAGAGACTTAAAATTTTTAAGCTAATTAGAAACATAAAAGTCTGATTTAACTAAATATGTATTCTGGGTTCCTTAAAAGGCTTTTGAAATGGTTCATTAATTTAGAGAAAAATATAAAAACATTATTTAGGTGATAAACAAATTTAACTGCTTCTTTTTGAATTGAATAAAATATGGGCTATAAGATAATTTGAACAATAAAAATTATAATTTTGAAAAAAGAAGATATAAAATAAAGCAAATGTACCTTTTTAAAAATTTTAATTAAGTTAATAAGTGGAAAAAATAAATAAAAGATTTTAAAAAGAGAATCTTTATCTTTATGCTAATCGCCCAGTAAGAGATACAAGAAGTATTCGAATAGCATCTGCAAATAATACTCGAAAATGATAGATATATAAAATTATTTTGTTTTTTAATTGAACTAATAATAATATAATACAATCGTGATTGAGAATAATTGTATAGGAAAAAATCGAATTAAATATTACAATTAAAAAAAATAAATGAAAATCTAAAATGTAAATAGAAAAAAAGGAAGATTAAACAAAACAAAAAAAGCTAACAATATTATTAATTTAGAGTATTAATTAAAAGATCAATAAAATAAAATAAATGAAATTAAACTTAAATCATTGGTAGATTTTGAGGATAATATAATTCACCTTGAAATTTGAATAAACATGTATTATCAATATTGGATAGAGTAACTAAAGATAATTTATTATTTGAGACCTTTTTAAAAGAAAGAAATTTAAGATTAGAGTCACTATAAATAATAATAGAATAAAAAGAATATTAAATACAACAGGAGGCAGAAAATGATAATACTTGGAAGGAATAATTTAGAGAAATTAATCAAATTATCATAAATTACTTTAACAGAATATTGCAACCAAAGCTGATTTAAATGCTCTTCATGTAAGTTAAAAAAAAAGGAAAAATTTAGATTGATTTAATTTATTTTATCATTTGTTTTATTTACAAACTATTATTAGTTTTTTAAATCTTATTTTCAAAATTTTTAATTAAAATTAACAATTGTAAGATATAATTATCAATAAGAATAAATTTAAGTAAACTTACATAAATTTATGATAAGATAATTTTGCTTATAAGTTCTAAATGATTATAATTCAATTATAATAGTTAAGAATGAATAAATAAATTATAATTATTTGAAAAAATGAGTCGTCCGGCCCCTCATTATACAAAATCTACTTTGGCTAAGTATTTGTTATATGATTTAGATAATCTATTCAATATTAAGTATAACCATAAAAAAGTTCATTTACAAGATGGCTACAAAGATTATTTTGTATTAGAGAAAAAAATGAATAATAATATATAACAAATATGATGGAAGTATCAAATTTTGATGAAAGTTAATAACCTACTATGAAAATAATATCAAAATTTAGTTAGTATGACGAATATTTTTCTATATAAGATCCAATTAGAATAATTTAAGGAAGTGATGTACAATAAATATTTTAAAATAGTCATAATTTCCTTTTGTGGTGAAATTTAATGAATAAAAATTATGTGAGATTGATGATTTATATAATAATTCACTTCCTGCATTGAATGGATAAGTAGTTCTATTAATAACATAAAATCCTCCTTTAGGTTTAATTTAATATATAGAATCTCAAGCATCTTATTTAATAATTTATTTATCAACACCAAACCCTGAGATTGAAAATTATATATAAAATTCTTCATCTTTGAAATAGTATTGGAAACCAGAATTAATAATAGGAAAGGTTATTTTATTAAATTAGATTAGTTTTCTATAAAAAAAAGTTTGTCAATAATAGATCAATTTATTTTTATGCCTGATTACTCTAATGAAGGTAAATAACAAGTAATTGAGTGTGTTTCTTAATTAATGAGATTGATACCAAATGAAATTGATAAACTTACATTCTTAATAAAGTTGTAAGGAAATCCAATATAGGAGATTTTTTCATTGGGTTCAAAAATGAATGAGGCTTTCATATAAAGGTTTGAAAATTAGGTTTGGATTAAGAAAATACTTAGATAATGTTAGAATAGAAATGGAATAGTATTAAAATAGAGGGATTAGAAAAAGACAGGTTTTGAAAAATCTTAATATATGATGTTGAGCAATAATATAAATCCAAATAAAGGGTATAATTTAACAGTAGAAAATACAGAATTTTTAATAAATTTTACAAAGTATTAATAAGGGAGTGGTATTACACATGTTTTTAAATGTCTAATTTATCAGAAAGGAATAGAGGGTAGGAATTCTAATAATATTGATTAGGCAAAATTATTTTGCACTTTAATATTTTTAGTTAAAGAGTTAAAAAGTTTTAGTCAATATGATTCAGATGATTTTGTTAGTTTAATGAGAATAACATAGTAATCTTCATTTATCTCATGTTGTATATGCATAAATTTAATGAAATAAGAAGACTTAAAAGAATTGAGTTAAATAAAGATGCATTATAAAAGATATTTAGAAATCTTAATTTGTAGTGGAATAATATCAAATGAATAAGATAGTTACGTATTATAGTCTATTTTCAATAAATGTTTGAATTGTCCGATTTATGATATATCAATACCAAAAAGTGATCATTTGGGTTCTGGAGACAATATTACATAATAATAGATATAGGCAGAGGAAATGGGAGAAAAAGTTTATTCAATAGATTATGATTACGCATTGTCTTAAAAATCACATCAAATATTTCTTGGGCTTTAATAGGATTTAAATTATAGTGAATTGTAGATGGAACCACTAAAACGATTCCCCTATTAAACAGCAACATCTATATAAAATTCTTTAAATGAATGAAATATATAAATCTGTATATTTTATGAGATTTGCTATAAACTCAATATATATTATGAATATTATGGTTGAATTTTTAAATAAAAAAATAACAAAGATTTTAATTAATGAAGGGTCAAGCTGATTAAAAGAAGGAAGCAACAAAAACAGTAAAGAAAGTAAGGACAACCAATAAAAGTGCACCAGTGAGGTAGAGTTAAATACTAAATATAGATTATGGGTTAAGGCTGCATTTACAGGTTTTAGAAGATCAAAGGTTTAATAAAATGAGAATTAAGCATTGCTTAAAATTCAACATGTAGAAGATGTTGCTTCAAGCAGATTCTATTGGGGGAAGAGAGTTGCATACATTTATAAAGCTCATACACTTAAGAGTAACACAAAATTCAGAGTATAAATTAATATTATTCAGACAATTTGGGGACGTATAAGTAGATCACATGGAGCAAATGGAGTAGTGATTGCTCGTTTTGGTAGAAATCTCCCACCAAGAGCTATTGGATCAACCCTTAGAGTATTCCTCTATCCAAACAGAGCTTGAAAATACACACATACAATACAAAATATTACATTAATCAATTTTAATTATTTCATTATCTAAAATAGATTAATTCTTATTACTCTTTTATTAAATCCCTATACTGATTTTCTCATTTTTATTAGAATAAATACATACTATTTTATAACTATATTCGAAAGTTTGACAAAAATTATTTAATGAATATTTTCTTATTTGTTTTTTATGCTCATATTCCATTTGTCAAATCAAATGATACTCTCATCAATGTTTAAGCTATCTGGAGACATGGAGTTAGGGATTTCTACTATTGCAATTGGGGATGCAATTCAAAAAATAAACCTAATGGTGATGCATAAATTCTTACCCCTGCAGGAATGAGATAACAATATGTTCTTGGTAAATGGATCAGGTAAAGATACATAATTGATAATCAACTTTTGTCTTCCTTTTTTAATGAAAATGAAATTTATATAGAGAGCACCGACTATAATAGGTATAAAATTTATCAATTTGAGAACTATTATGAGTGCTTATTGTAATTTATAAGGAATGTATCCATAAGGCTTCGAAATTCCAAATGTAACAGAAGATAAATTATTGCCTCCTAATCCTGGGAGCAAATCTCCTAACATAGGGAATTATGCTCTACCATATAAAATTTCACTCATTCCAATTCATACAAAATAAGAGGAATAAGATTATGCTTTAGCAATTTATTGTAAAATAACAGATTCTATTGTTGAATCTAATAGAAAAACCGAGTTATATAATAAAATCAATTCAGCAACCTAAACTTAAGAGTTATTCAAAAGATTTAATTCAGAGTTAGGTCTTATCGAAGAAAAATAAGTTAATGATATTATTGAATTGGCTGAATGGAGAGACACTTTTACATGCAATAGATATAATGGCGATAATTTACCTTAAAAATTAAGTGCAAAGACTTTATTTTATATGGATTAGATTGCATTATTATCTTTTAGTTTAAGATAATTTTAAAATTGGGAATAATCTAAATTATATTCAACTCCATATTTAAAATAAGTTATTGAAAATTTTGATAATTTTATCAATGGAAATTCTCGAGTTAAATACAGAGGTTCATCTTCTCATGATTCTACTATGTTAGGTATTATTTCTGGTTTAAATTTAACCAGTGCTTAATGCTAAGCTGATATTTATTTAAATAAATCATAATCAGACATATTTTGTTTAACAGAGGTATTTTAAATATCATTTTAGAATATAGAGTTTTCCTCTAATCTCATATTCGAGCTATACAATAACACAGAAAATGGATTATATGTGAGAATACTATATAATGGAAAATATGTACCTATATGTTCTTAGAAAGGAACGTATTGTCAATATGATAGATTTAAATCACTTGTCTCTTAATAATTTATTGATTATGAAAAAGAATGTAATTTAATTTAAGAAGTTTAAAGAGAAGTAATTATTAATTATAAATAATAGGTTGTTTACAATATTCCTATTTGGTCAATTTTATTTTTTCTATTAGTTTTATTATGTACTTGTGGAGTTTTTATTTTAATCTTTATGATAAAATAAATGAAAGATCCAGCAAGTTCTGATTCTGATATTTCTAAATGATATCAAATATCTTATTTTATGATAATATTATTATGATTTACTTTTTTAAAATTACTATTCAAGCTTATTTGATAATTTATATTGAAAATGAAATAAAATAAATTAATATTTTTAATCATTTTTATTTTCTACTATTTAATTTAAGTCTTTTGTGTAATCTAGCTAATTTTCCTAATCTTTTTGTCTTCTTCTTTTTAATTCCTTTTTTTAAATTATTTATTGGTTTTAATTTTTATTCAATGGTTTATATTTCATCTTTATCCAATTCATCAACTGGTTTTTTTTTCATAGCCTTTTTAATTTCTTCAATAATTTTTTAATGTTTTTATTAATTAGATTTTTTAGCTGTAAGAAGTGTTTAAATTTTCTTTCCTTATTAATTAAGTTCTTTTTCTTCTACATTTTTAATATGTACTGCAGAATTAACAATAGGATTAAAAATAACTTCTCCTATTTACTTAAATAAAAAATCCTAATCAATTCTGATGAATGAGATATTTTAATTGGTATTTTAAAATTTATTTAAGTTATTTAATGTAAATTCATAGAATGCTTTTTCTCTTTATATATCATCATTATAATCTATATTTGACACATTACCATTGATAATTACATATGAATCTATTTACTAAGTCTATAATAATTTAATCTTATTGTTAAATTTTTATTCTATGCCTTCTAATGATGCTCCTTAATTTTTTATCATTATTAAAAATATTATAAAACACATTTTATAAATGATCTAAAAAGAACAAACAAACTTCATTTTTTATTCTTCTTAACTGGTTTAACATCAGATTCTTCATCATCATCATCATCATCTTAATCAAATTCTTCATCATCATCTTCATCTCCTTCTTTACCACCTAAATCATCAAATTCATCTCCTTCATCTTCACCTTCACTCTAATCAATTTATTAATATTAGTATTACAGAATATTGAATCTCTTAACCTTCCTTATCCTTATTATCTAAAACTTATAAACTTGGAATGATCTCAAAAATTTTATTGAAATATCCTGGAAGTTAAGTAATAGGATTGTCAGCTAAATCTAACTGTTGTAATTGCTTTAGGGATTTCAATGGCTCTACTTCCTATTATTTTATTTGTCTTATCATACTTCAAATTTTGATATTTTATTATCTGCTAGACTTAAACATGCTAATTTCTTAAAATTTTTGCTTATGTATGTTATGGCTTAACCATCTAATTAATTTGCCTCCAAAATTAGATTTTCTAAATTTGCTAGTTTTGGGAATCCTTCTAAGTTTTTCAATTAACATTCCACTAAACTCAAACTTATCAAATTCTAATGTTATTGAATAACATTTGCTGATTGAGAATCAAATTGACCAATTGCGATTCCCTCAATATCCAAATCTTCTAATTCTCCATTCTAAGCTTCTTATTATGCTGCTATTTCCTTTTTTATTTATTCAAGAGTGGCAGCCATTTATTAAAATATTTATTAATAAAGTCATTTAATTAGCATTCAAGTTAAATAATTAGAATCTTTATAATACCGTATTTGTGGCTTATAATATTTGTTTATATTTTTTAAATATAGCCTAAACAAAAATGCATCTTCTATTTTCTATTTTATTGCTTTCCTCATTCACAATATAACTTTTTAATTTTACTTCTTTTATATTTTTTTTTTGTATTAAATAAATTTAATATCATAAATAGTGTATTAAGATAAATTTAATGAGATAATTATTCCTATTCATGTATAAATAATCACATTTATTTATAATATTAACTCTAATATATTATTTTGTTTGCTATTCTTTTTAAAAAATAATGTATTTAGAATCAATTTAAAAAGATTAATATTTTAGATTCCCGTTTAAATAAATAAAACTTTAAATTACAAGTAAAAAAACATTTATTACAAAAGATTAAAATTTTAGATTCTAGTTAAAATAACTTTAATTTTACATTAAATAAAAATACAATCTTACCAATAATAAAACTAATATAATTATTTTTTGAAATATTAATTTTTCTATATAGTTCTTATTATTCTTCTTTTTTGTATATGAAGAAGATTAAAAAAGAAATCCTTGTTTTAAAAATATTTTATATTATATATATTTCGATATTTAAATTATTGAATTTAAGGAATCATCCTTAATTGAAACTAAATTTCTTAATCATTATTAAACACTAAAATACTCTGACAATATATCCATATTTTAATTTTCAACATCTGGTTATTGGAAATTATTAAAGAATGGCTTAAACAATAATAAATAAAAATTACATGCCTTAGAGCTTCATGACAAGAAATTCTATTGGTTGGATTCAATAATAATAATTTCTAGATTAATATTTTATATTATTTTTTACCTTCAATAAATCCAAACCATCTTAAGTAATAGATGTATTCTTAAACTTTTCATCTAACTTCTATTCCAATAAATTTTAAAACAAAGAATTCTAAAAATTATAATAATTGAGATACAGATAAAACTTAAGCATTATCTTATTTAAAAGATATTTTTTCACATATCAATTACATCTATTCTATTTCACTATCCCCAGCAAATAAAGGTGCTCTAAGAATCATTTAAGCAAATATGCATCCAATCGACCACACATCTATAGCTGTTGTATAACAAGTAGTTGAAAGTAACAGTTCTGGTGGTCTATACCATAATGTAATCACTTCAAATGTAAAAGCTCCAGGCATCTATTGAAAAGATCTAGCCATTCCAAAATCTCCTATTTTAACTTTTCCTTAAAAATAGAATTTCCATAAAATATTACCATCCTTACTTATTAATATGTTTTATGGTTTCAGATCTCTATGCATACACTTCTTTCTATGACATTCATTCATCCCTTTCAATATTCCATGTAATATTTCCTATTTAGAAATCTATCATAATTACTTAAATCTTATTCATTTCCAATCTGTTTGATTTCAAATATGTATCTAAATCAACATCATAGAATTCCATTACTAATCTTATGCATCCTTAAACATATTCAATTTCAATCAATCTTTTATCATTTTTAATACTTACTTCACTATATTTTCACATTATACTGTTTATAATATAGATGTTTCTCTCAATGCAACTGAAGATATCCCTTAATCTTGTGACTATATTAAAAATTATAGAAAACCTGTTTCTTTATTTTTTTTATTGCCACAATTTTTCCTGTTTATGTATTAATTGCCTTATAGACATCACCATAAACACCAGATCCAATTTTCCCTTGTAATTAATATTTTGATATCTGTGACATTAATAACTAAAAATATTATATCAAAAGTTTATTATTATTTTTACAATTACTTCTATAAGATAGCTTATAATAATGATAATTTATTATATTTTCTTAGAATTTATAAAATCCTTAAATTATGATACAATTAAAAAGATTGACAAAGTTATTAAAATAAACATAACTTTAAAAAGAATTAAATAAGAAATGAATGTGAAAGTATGAAATTTTGAATTTACGAATTTAATAAAAGGAAATCCTTTTAGACTTTAAATTTTTATTAAATAGTAATAAACCCTCTGAAAATAAAAATAATATAAATTCAATCTTTCTTTAATTTTTGTTCTTGTTGATTAATTTGCTCTTGATTTTATAATTATTTGTTATCATTTTATTAGGTATAAAACTTTTCTGACCAAGCACCTGTCATTGCTTTGACTAATTCTGGAGAGCGTATAATATCAATTAACTCAAAATATAATAAATTTTCTCTAAATAAATAAATAAATCTTAATACTTTCGATAATTTTATAGTTATCTTGCAGTAGATACAGCCTAACATAATTATAATAGATCATCTGGTTATACCATTTATGTGAATTCTAACATAAATACCTGTGAAGAGAATGTACTTCTAATGCATTTAGCAATAAGAAGAATAATTGTAGTATAAATAGTGATAACACTTAATCCATATGTTAAGACAGAGTATTAATCACATACTACAAAGTATAATAATCCATTAGCCATAGTAATATTTGATTAATTTAAGCTACTATTTCCAGCATACTTAAATTCCCAATTAGAAACTCCTTAAAGAGGATTTGTATTCCCTTTAGAACAATTAATATTTAAGAAAACATCTTAAACAGTATTGAGATTATTCCCATAAATAGGAGTTGTATTATAATTTGTAGCAGAACTTTAATAAATTCTTAGAGCCTCTATATAGAAATTTGGTAAAAGAATTCCTTTATTATTACAATTCATAGAAGCATCTTTAATGTATTAGAGTTAACTTCTATTTAATCCTGTAGTTCCATTTTCACCATTTACTAAAGGATTGTAAGGATATGAAAACTTATATATTGAAGGAAGAATAAATTAAAAACGTCGTCGAAATGTAAAAGTTACATTAAACATAAAAGTATAATCTTCCTCATTAAATAAAGTTTGATTCAACTCTCTAATTAATTAAGTATATAAAGGTAGAGAANTGATACAATTAAAAAGATTGACAAAGTTATTAAAATAAACATAACTTTAAAAAGAATTAAATAAGAAATGAATGTGAAAGTATGAAATTTTGAATTTACGAATTTAATAAAAGGAAATCCTTTTAGACTTTAAATTTTTATTAAATAGTAATAAACCCTCTGAAAATAAAAATAATATAAATTCAATCTTTCTTTAATTTTTGTTCTTGTTGATTAATTTGCTCTTGATTTTATAATTATTTGTTATCATTTTATTAGGTATAAAACTTTTCTGACCAAGCACCTGTCATTGCTTTGACTAATTCTGGAGAGCGTATAATATCAATTAACTCAAAATATAATAAATTTTCTCTAAATAAATAAATAAATCTTAATACTTTCGATAATTTTATAGTTATCTTGCAGTAGATACAGCCTAACATAATTATAATAGATCATCTGGTTATACCATTTATGTGAATTCTAACATAAATACCTGTGAAGAGAATGTACTTCTAATGCATTTAGCAATAAGAAGAATAATTGTAGTATAAATAGTGATAACACTTAATCCATATGTTAAGACAGAGTATTAATCACATACTACAAAGTATAATAATCCATTAGCCATAGTAATATTTGATTAATTTAAGCTACTATTTCCAGCATACTTAAATTCCCAATTAGAAACTCCTTAAAGAGGATTTGTATTCCCTTTAGAACAATTAATATTTAAGAAAACATCTTAAACAGTATTGAGATTATTCCCATAAATAGGAGTTGTATTATAATTTGTAGCAGAACTTTAATAAATTCTTAGAGCCTCTATATAGAAATTTGGTAAAAGAATTCCTTTATTATTACAATTCATAGAAGCATCTTTAATGTATTAGAGTTAACTTCTATTTAATCCTGTAGTTCCATTTTCACCATTTACTAAAGGATTGTAAGGATATGAAAACTTATATATTGAAGGAAGAATAAATTAAAAACGTCGTCGAAATGTAAAAGTTACATTAAACATAAAAGTATAATCTTCCTCATTAAATAAAGTTTGATTCAACTCTCTAATTAATTAAGTATATAAAGGTAGAGAAATTTACCATTTGAAATTTGAAAAGTCAGATAATTAAAATCTTTAAATTCCTCCTGAATTATCTATTTATTATTAAGATAATTTATTTTAGTCAGTTAACTCTTTTATAGTTTTAGCATCTCTTATAATCGGTAAATCTAAACCCATCAACTGACTTGATTCATAAAGTTAAACATTTAAATTAGTATCTACATTTACAAGATTTATTATAAATGATCCACTTACTATTTGATTATCTTCTGAAGCTGGATTTAGAGCAGAAAATAATATCAAAGGAACAAATATACAAATTAAGATAAAAATCACAAAGAAAAAATAGATTAATTTGTTTAATTTTGTAATTTTTAATCCTAATGGTCTTTTCATTATCTTTTCAGAAGATATTTTAGTAAAATATAATTATCTTTAAATATCTTCTAAAGTAAACCATTAAAAAACATCAAGTGATGTATATAAACAAGTCCAATCCATTAATACCTTTAAATCATATAAAAATGGAATTGAATAGAATGTTAAAGCAAAATAATAGCTCAATTAATTATAAACATATAAAAATTAATTTCTTACTTTCAATTCTCTATATCCATATCTTAATTAAAGAGCAGATAAATAAAAATAAGCACAAAAGAAAATAAAAAATATTACAATAGATGAATTATAATCTTTGTAATCATCTTAAGTTCTATTCCAAAGTCTAAGTAAATAACAATAAACAAAAAGAAACACCAAAATTAGTATTACAATTTATAAAATATATTTTTAAACAAACTATGTTTTGTATTTATTTTTATAAACAGTCCTTTCTTGATTAATATATTTTTAATCTCCTCTTAATTCAATATATCTTTCAATCATCATAAATATCATTTAAAATACTAATGCTAAAACTAATTGAGCTGGTACTTAATTATACTTTAAATATCCTTCAATATTTTATGATTATCCAGTCATAAAATTAAAAAAAAAAAGCAAATATAAAAATAATATTACTTAAATAGAAGCTATTGCTAAATAAAGATCTAATCCTGGTCTTGCATATTCATAAGACATTATTTTCTCAAAAAATCCAGGCTAATATTTATCACTAATTATTTCAGGATTTGCTGCTATTTTTCTTTCTAAATCATTTCCTATTTATTTCAAAACACTCTCTTCTTCTTCCATTCCTGATTTTTCCAATTATAATTTTCCTTACAATTAATTTACCAACTCTATTCTTTCTATTTCTGCATTCTAAATTCTAGCTATTTCTGACTTAGATCTTGATCTTTAAATTTCTGATTCTTAAATTATCTCATCTACCATATCTTTATTAAAATTATTCAATTTCAATCTAATATAACCTTAAAATATATTTTCTATCTATGTGAAAGGATAATCAAAAATTCCAAATGATTTTTATAAAAAAACTTAAAATGTTATTATCCAAATTGTAAATATTTCATAAAATAAACCAAAAGTATTACTATTGTCTAATAAGTAATACCATGGAATAAATTATTGAGGTTTATTTAAATTACTATATGCAACTCCATACATTGAATCTACAAATATAATTAAAATAATAAAAAAATATAATGAATAAGAAATTATCCAAAATATTTTTGAATTAACATCAATTAAACCCCATACAAACATTATTATTGGTAATACCATTCCTAAAAGGGCATAATTCTTGAAATAATAACATATTATAATAATGTTTGTTATTGAATCCCATTTTATTAAACAATATTTAAAAATATCTTAAAGAAACAAACTAAATAAATTTATTGTTTTCATTTAAATTAATTTATTAATTGGATATTTTTATTTTGTTTATTCTAAAACTATTCTTTCTTTTTCATCTATAATATGAACAAACCTTAATTCCTTGCTTAAATTATAATTCATTTAGTATTATTCATAATATTTAATATATTTCTATTCATTCTATGGTTTATAAAATTTTTTGTATTTTTCCATAGCTTTTTAAATAAAACTATCTAAAACAACATTATTTAATTTATCTTTATTTTTACTTATTTCTTGATAAAATCTTCTATATATTTTTTCGAGAGTTTTGATTTCTTCCTCATAAACTGCAGTATCATTCATTAGATGATTCTCTAATTTAATAAATACATGTCTCTATAGTCGTTTATTTTATTATAATATATAATCCATTAAAACATGGAAAGGCATAAATTTTATTAATTATTTGTCATTTCTCATCCACAGAATCATTTTAATATAAGTTTTTCTAAAAAAAGATTAATCTTTTGGTATTTAAACTTCTGGTTCAGTCATAAAACTTGCAGTTAATTATGGAAATTGTTATTATTGAATTTTAACTGAAACTTCTCTTTCTTTTTTCTTCATTGATATTTCCCTTACTCTACTTTTCCAAATTATCATTTTTTATTCAATAGTATCTGATATCTAATTTAAAACATTTTTTTCTTCTTATAATTCTAATATCTTTTTATATTATAAATAATTATAAGAATAAGCAAGACCTCTTGAAATCATTTTAGATCTTAATTTCATATTTGTTTAATAATTATCTTATCTAGTTTGAAGATGATGAGATGCCTATAAATCAAAAAATAACGTAATAAAAAACATTAAAAATATCTGTCCATCAATTCTCAACTTAAATGCTTCCATACAATAAAATTCTAAACCATTCCCTACATCTTCTCTAAATGCTTTAGTATTAACACATTAATCCAAAAAAGTTGGAACCTTTAATAATGTGAATAAGCCTATTATTATTGCTGATAAAGTAAATATTCCTTAATAAAATGCCGTAATAATCCTTCTTTCACTAAATACATAAGGCCATTTAAAATGAAATTCTGCTACATATATAAATCCTATAACAATAAGTAATTAAACTAGATTAAACATTGATCTATTCATTTCACTTAAAAACAATACAAATCCAAATAGAATCAAATGATAATTCATTGTAATTGTTTAAATTAAAATATGTCTAAAACTATAATTCTTTTATCTCCAAAGATTATAATTAATAATCATTTAACTATCACTGTGATTACTAAGTACTTTTTTACAAACAATAAATTCATTTTTCATTTTTATAGATTATTGATAAATTTGATCACAAAACCATTCAAGCATTAAAAAATACAAATAAATAAATGATACTATAAGACAATTAAATACAATAACAATGTTAAGTAATTAATTAGTCTCACATTTCATATCATAAAATAAACTCTATTATAATGATTCACAATCCATTATTTCTGTACCTTGAAATCCTAAAAAAGCTAACCAATAATCAGATATATTCGTTTTAGCCATCAAATTAAAATCTTAAGGTGTTAAATTAAAATAGTTTAATTAAGGAATATCATTATCTGATGGAGTCCAATTTAGAAGATATAAAAAATATTAAAATAATATTGAAAATATTGCTATAGAATTTAATTTCTTTGTACTTTTAGCTGTTGCATTCATTTAAAATAAAATTACAGATATTATTAAGTAAAATAGTGAAAAAATTGTATTAACTAATAAAGTATTTGACAAATAAAGCAAAATTAGAAATCTTTAAAATATTTTAAATAATGAATCATAAAGTAATATCTTTACAAATCTACTTTTATTTATAAAGTAATTTAAAATTAATACTTCTCTTTCAAATGATTCGTAATTACTATGACTTTTTACAAAAGCAACAAAATCATATTTTATATCAAATATTTCTTTACTCTCTTCATAAGATTAATTTTAAATTCTTGATTCTTCTATTTTATTCATTTCTTAAGTTTCTTATAAATTATCAATATTTTTTTTTAAATCATCTTCTAAAATCTTTGTACAAGCTGTATCAATGACATTAACAAATAGCAAAAACAAATAAAACCATGTTACCTACCACATATTTGACTAAGTTTAAACATAATCAGTCTCATTACAATTATTATTATTTGATTCATAGCCACAATAGCATTAATTTGTAATTATATATTATCTAGAGTATGTTCCAAAAATAAAAAAACTAAGTACAGTATAATCAACCCATTATGGTGGATTTACAATTGTTGTAAAAGATTCAGTTGATAGAAATTATGATAAATATGATAAGAAAATACAAAAAGCAGTAAAATAAAAGGAATATAACCAAATTGCTCTTTTAAGTTTAATTCTTTTATTTAATCGTAACAATTTAATTTCATCATTTAATCTTTTTATTTTTTGAGGTTCATCAATATGAGATATATCTGAAGCAAATTCAAGATACAATTATTTTAATAAATTAATTTCTAAATAAATATCTAAATTTTTTACATTTTTATAGTTTCATTAAACTTTATTATTCATCTAGGATATCTAAAATTGAATTATGCACACGAAAAAAATAACTTAAATATAATGTTAATAATATGAATGCAGCTATTGATCTTAAGTAAAGAACACAAGATATTACAATATATATTGTGATTAAATCTGTATTAATATGAGCAATTCCAATTAAAATTGATTTAAGCCACTTTTATTATTCTAATATCTTTAAATCTAAAACATTTTATGAATAAGATTCGCTTAAATTTTAATTACTTTATTTAATTTATAATTTCTTAAATTTTGTTAATTAATTTAAAGCAAATGCTCCAAATAAAATATTTAATGTATCAGCTAAATATTCTATCCTTAAATTATCAGTCGAATATGAATATAAACCAGCTTCCTGATAATAATGTTACAGATTTTCATAAAAAGTTTAAAATCCTTCTGATTTTGTACTTAAGTTTGGAACACAGCTTAACTAATAAAATTTATAAATGATTACAAAAATGAAAAAAGATATCTATATGCAAAAGCTATCAGTAACATTTATAAATAAATATACCATAATAATCTTAAATTAATATAATTAATTTAAGAATTTATTGATTTAACATGGTATAAAAATACAATTCCTATATAAAATAATAATAAATTATTTAGGTAACTATATGGAGTGAATAATAAAAAACAAATATTGATAACATAAGCTGTCCATATTAATGAATGGCTATATATTGTTTCTAATATTCCAAAATGATATCTAAAATTAGGTGCATTGTTTTTAATACTCTCAACTGATGAGATAGTTCCTATTAATCTCTAAAATATGATTTTTATTTACGTTTGAATATTTATCATATAAAACAGTATTAAACCCATAATATTGAATTATTATCATATAAAACAATATCCAATTTAAAACCATTTGTTTATTTAACATATTAAATCCTAAAACCTAAACAACAAAATAACTTGATGAAGCTCCAAATAAAATATACAAATATTTTATTAATGTTAGAAAACTTATATAAATTAAAAGAAGTAACCAATATTTTTATTAAAAAGGAACACTTTTTCCTTTATGTTTACTTTTATTTGATTGATTAACAATAAATATTATTAAAAGTAATATCATAATAAATGATATTATATTAATTTCATTAAATCCAACCCAATATAATAAAACTATAACAATATAAAAGTCAATTTTAAAGAAAAAAGCTAAAGCTATATTAAACCATTTAGGATCCACTTCAATATCATTAGTTTAAGCTTGTATTTAATTTTCTTTTTCTTATTACTCTTCAATTTATTTAATGAATAAAAAAAATAAACACAAGGTGCAATTCATTAAAATTGAATTTACAGCTGAATTATTTTAATAAAAGAATCCAAGTTTTTAACAAACAGTTGTTGGTAAATCATCAATATTTTTGTATTAACTAGAAGGACAAAATGAATAAAAGTTATCTGGTCTATCTAATCCTGTTATATTACTATAATAAAAAGTAAAGAAATTAATCAATAAGGATGGAATATTAAAAAATATAGTAGCTAAACGTATTATTTTAAAATCCAAAGTGAATCCTGTTAAAATAAGCCAACATACTAATAAAATAGAAAAATATGTTTATTAGAGTATGACAATACTTAATGACAATATCTATAAAATGATCAATGAAATGATTGGTTTATCAATTACATATTTAATTTTTTCTAATGAAGTATACCAAGCTTTTTCTAATTTATGAAAATAAATAGTAGAATTTGCTAATTGATCTAAAAGAACGTTTGGAGCATTTTCTTTTTAAACATTTTCTTTTTATTCATCATACTCTTATTCTTCGAAATCTTCATTTGAAATTTCTTTTTCTTCTTCTATTTGTTCATCATTCATTTCATTAGAATCCGATAATTCATCTTCTTCTTAACTTTTCTTTCTTCCTTTAGGTGAATCATTAATATCTACAGAGATATTACGTAATTCACTTTTAACTAGTTCTTAATATTACTTAAAGTCTTGATATTATTAAGAAATTTCAGTTATTGTGTAATTAAATTGATTTTTTATATTTTGAGTCTTAATCTTTTCATTAACTAAACAAAGCATATTAAGAACAATAATTGAGAAGATAATAAATAAGATGGCTTATGCTTCATAATCACTAAAGTAACCAAATAATTAAAACCCTGTAAATTATAGAGTGAAGGAAGCTAGCTGATTATTTTAAAGGATAACATTCTTTATTGGTGTACTGATAAAATACATAACCACTAATATCACCATAATTACAATCTTTAATATTATAAAATAAAGATTTTCTACTAATTGATTGTTATACATTCTTAATAGCAAAATTAATTAAAAAGTCCACATAATTAGGCCGATAAAAGATTTTGTACAACAAGTCAAGATTATTAAGTTAAGTAACATTAATAGCTGAATAATATTAAAATTTTTACTATAAAAAATTTAGTTAGAATAGGACTATCGGTTAATTCATAGAATTCTTATTTAATTTAGATATCCCTGAAAATTAAAATAATTATGGCCAAAAATAACATCACACAATTGGGAGCAAAAGCTAAACTTTGATTAGCAGAAGTGACAAATATTTAACCATTAATAACTGTGAAGTAAATTTCTAGTCCTCTAAAGTTTTCAATTGACATCATAGTAAAACCCTTACTATATTAAATTAAATTACTCCATTTTTTACTATAGGGTATAACGAAAGCTTTACAATCAAAGATATTGTAGACACTATAAGAAAACTGTACCAAACAAGTTTTTTAAAATCATGAAGAACTAACCAATATTAAGTAGTAAAGTATTTTTCAGATTATTCTTAATTTTAATTAGTGTTATGGAACTCTTATTATTAGGCAGCGAATTCTGTCAAAGTATAAAGTTTGCCATCTTTAACTTAAATTCCTTTGTATCTATTAATATATGAGTAATTTAAAATTAAAAGCAAACATATCAAATAAAAAGTTGAGTAATAAGACTGTATTAAAATGCAATAAATTAATAATCCAAGGAGACCAATTATATCTAAAGCTTAAATAATTTATCTATATTTCTTAGGTTATTCTTCATGTTCAGAGATTACAGATTCATGAGAATCTGCTTTTTGAATTACTGGTTATGAATCTCTTTATACATCATCATTTTCACTTTCTGACAGCAATTATGAGTTGTTTGTAAAACTAGGAAGAGGTATTTCAATTTCTGAACTTGGTTATCCTGAATTTTGCATTTAATAAATTATTAATATTTTTAAACAAAATATAGAATGATTAATCTCAAGATTTTTTTTGTGTTGTTTACAACCATTCTTCTTCAGGCATTTTAAATATATATAAATTATTGGCTTCTCTATCTAATGAATCATATGATAAAGAAATTACATAATATTTCAGGTTCTGGTAAATCATTAGGATTAGTTACATTAAATTCATCTTTAAATAGCATAGGATCATAATGTTAAATCTTTGATATTAAATCAGGTCTTTCTATTTAAAATAAATATAATAGATACATAATTATAAAAATGCTGTTTATAAATAACCCCAAATATGTTTAGCTTATGGATTAATCATAAGAGCACTTAGATATAATCTAGCAGCATCTAAATATTCTCCTTTATAAGAATATGCAAATGCTAAATTAACCCATACTCTAACATAATTAGGTCTAAGATCTAAAGCTCTATGATAACAAAACATGGCTTAATCAGCTTCACCAAGATGAGCAAGAGTAGCACCTAATTTATTCCAAATCTAATAATTTTTAGGTTCAATTTAAAGTGCTTTCTTAAAGATTTCTACAGATTTTTGATAATTTCTTTCAATAAAATAAAGTACAGCTAATCCATTTAATAATTCAACATCATTAGGTCCTTATTAATGTGCAGCTTCAAAAACTTATATCATTCTTGCATTCATGCATTTAATTTAATCTATAGTATAATCATAAATATTTGTATTATCAGGTACAATACTATCATCTACAGCAATCTTATAATTTGGATTTCTTATTAACCATTATTTTAAAAAGGACATAGCCTTAACTTCATCAAGAATATTTGTACAAGATATACCCAAAGCACTTAAAGTATCTAATTCATTAGGATTTTATTTCATAGCATTTAAGAATGCAGCTACAGCTCTTTAATCTTAATCATTTTCTTAATGTAATCTACCTAAAATTCTCCAAGCATTAGAATCTGCTGGATTTTTTTGAATATGAGCTTCTAAAGCAAGTATTGCTTCTGTATTTTAACCTTAATGTACTAAATTTAAAGCAGCTTA
>CAJJDN010000040.1:530316-632937 GCA_905182985.1 Paramecium sonneborni
GTATCCATTTCTTTTAAAATTTATTAATAAGTATCTTCAAGCTTTTTTTAAAATTAATCTTCATTTTATAATTCACTTTCATATTTATCTAATTTTTCTTCCCACATCTTTGAAAATTTCTCTTCTACTTCTGTTAAATCTGATTATTTTTATTCAACATTTTTAGTTGCTTAATCCCATCCTTCTTCTAAAGTCGAAATTCTTTCCAATGCTGATTATTCTACTTTCTCACCCTTTTATGTAATCAATTCATTTCCTATTAATTTTAGATTCCCACTCTAAATATCTTTCATAAATCTTAAAAATTTTGATTATTAAAATCTTGGATCAGGATCCTTTTCTAATGCTTAAACTAAATCATCAGCAAATCTTTATGATTTTTCACTTTATACTTATAAATCTTCAGCATTTTCATAAGCTTCTTAAAATAAATATTCTTAAGCCATTTAATCTGCTTAATATTAGATTTCTGCTTATTACCATTAAAAATCCATCATCATCTATTACTACATCATTGCCTATTCATATTTTCTTTGCTCTTCTATAAACATCTTTTCCATCAATTATCTTTATTCTATATTTGCCTAATCATATTATTTAGCCATAACATCCCATTATTGATTCATACTCTCAAATAATTTTTAACGCTCTTGTAATTTCTATTAAACCATTGGATCTTATTGAACATTTATCTATTATTGTATTTATCTAACATTCTTAATTTAACTATATACTATTATTATGTTTATCCGAATAACATTCTATCCATAAATTACTTAAATGGATTTTAACTCATCTATTAAGTTCCATCAGCATTACAAGCACCACCTGTATAAATATTTCTAAATGCCATTATTAATTAAATGTTAAATAATTTATTTGAGTCATTATGTGTTACAAGTGCTTTCGAAATTAGGTCCAATCTGTATTTATGTTCACCTCCATTTATTTATATCAATGATTAAAAATACGAATTCAATGCTAAAACCATTTACTTATTATAGGATAACGTAATAGTCATTTTTACCATTGATAATTGCATCAAATTTGTTAATTAAGACTTAGAATTACTATCTTCTTATACACTTCCATAAATACCATTAGCTATCTACCCTTACAAAGATTTCATTGTACTTGATTATCAATATGAATATCAAATTTGTAAAATAGATGAGATTGATAATTTAATCAAGAAAAATAAAATTGTCAGTTTTGCACCAAATCCAACCAATCAATTAACTTATGTGATTAAATAAAAATTAATGGAATGTAATGTTGTTTACTCTCATAAATTTATGGATATTGAAATGGGAGTTGAATAAATTTATTCCATTTCCAAAACATAACCTCTCTTTCTCTATCAAAGTATAGTTTTTCCATAATTAACAATTATTGATTTAAATAAATGCGAAGAATTATACCACATTGAATTTGGATCATAGATTGAATAGATATTTTTATATCAAAATAGTTTTTTATTGTAAAGCGAAAATAAATTGTATTAGATTTAAAATCAAGAAGTTATTGAATTTAACTTAAATTTTCAATTTAGAGTTAGTTGTGTAGTAGAATTCAATAATTAAACATTTTTCGGTTCCATTAATGATAATTCAATTCTTGTTAAAGACAATTAGATTATTAAAGAGTTTTATAATTTGGGTCAAATAGTTGATATTCATCCTTGCAATTAAATTTGTTTCATTGCTAGTTATAATAAGAAATATCCTGTTAGTTTATTTAGAAAAGGAATCAATGAAAATGTTTTAGAAAGATATAAATTAACTAATGAAATGAGACCAAGAAAGATTTTTTTCATAAATTCCTCATTGATTATGTTAACCTTCTCTACATCATCTGAAATTTATACTATTCCTTAATTTATTATTGCTGATATTAAAGTAATTAAAAATTAGAAAACATTATTAATTCATCAACTTTCCAGTATGGTTTTAGTATAAATTACTGTAAATAAAATAATTTATTTGTAATCATTTGAAAATGTTATTTATTAAGAAGAATTTATTGAAAAAATAAAAGATTGTAGGATAGATTTAGCTAATAATGCTTTATATCTTTACTTTTCCAATAATGAATTAAGATTATACACAATTAATAATTCCAATATTAGTTTTTAATCTTCATAAATCATTAATCATTTAAGTGCATTCTAAATTATTAATAAGAAACTCCATTATAGTGTTTGGTTTTAATTTGAATTAAATAATTTTAATGATAAATAAAATTATGTAATCAATAACATTAGTAGTACTATTGTGTCTATTGAATAAACTTAGAATTTCATTTTATTAGGTCTTGTTGATGGTAATTTGGTTTCTTTGGTTTCTGATACATATAGATTTCACAAAATATTTTAAATTAGTAATACTCATCCTATAAAATTGATGAAATTTAATAATAGAGTAATAATCTTTTCGCATCATATTTACATGATTGATAATCAACTCTAATAGATTATAGTCAATTGGGATCACTTGTATGATATAAGCTTTTAAAATGATAAACTTATAGGTATAGTTTAAAATGAGATTTAAATTGTTACTTTGAGTTAAGGATCAAGTTCATAATGTAGAGAATTAAAATTTATTAAAAATTTAGAAATTAAGAGTTTGAGATTTTTTAAAGATCATTTAATTGTTTTAACAACTTAAAATTTATTATTAAGTTATTTTGATGATTAATTAAAAACCTAATCTCAATAAAAGTTTTAAATAGAAAAAATGGAATAATATAATAATATTTATTTAGTAGGATTCACAGAATCTTAATAAGGAAAAATAAATATATTAAATGAATAATTATAATTGGTTTATAATTATACTTTTTCTGAACCAATATATGATTTAAAATTATCTTAAAAAATTATATACTTTGCAACAGAAACTGCTATTCATACAAATGATGGATAATTTGTACATAATTTCAATATTCCAATAAAAGGATTTGATATAAAAGATAAATATTTTTTAATATATGAGAATTTTAAAGTATAAGTTTAATATATTACATTAAGGGAGCCCATCTATTTTATTATGATGAAAAAATGATAGCTTTAGGAAGTTTGAATTATCCATGTTAATATGCTTCATTTTATTATGAAGACATTATTTGTTTCTCAGAGAATGATGTAAAAATAGCAAAATTGAATTTGCTTACCTTTACAATAAGTGAATAAATGGAAATAGCAGTATCTAATCCTATTGAAGTTACATGTGTAAAGGATAAATATTATGGGACTCTATATGGTGTATTAGGATATTATGAATGAAATATAACCATATTGTTTTTATTTTAGATTCAATATATTAATTTAAATTATGAATTAGGAGGACACTCTTAATACAAATCAAATTCAATTTAATTAACTTCTTTTGGATGCTCATAGTCAATTTTAATTAAGAGATATGAATTAAGCCATAAAACTATATGAAGAAGCTTTAAATTGTTAAGAAGCAGGGAGAGGTAAAACAAAAACAAAATAATAGATATTGATAGAATGGCTATAATTCTAGCTAATTTGGGAATTATTTATTTTCATAATTGCGATTATAAATAAGCAACAGAAAAGCTACTTTAAGCTTTTACTATGTTAGACAGAAAAAATGATTTCAAATGTGCTTTGCTTATTAAAATTTTAGTAATTATAGATTAAATATCAATTTAGGGAAATTTAGCTATCATCAAATTGATAACAACTGAATTTTAAGAGTGTAAAGATTATAATGATTAAGCAATTCAATTAATTCTTTCAGCGTAAAATTTTTATTCATTTTTAGTTAACCTCCTTTTTAATATTAGCTATATAAAGAATTAATGTACATTTATTATAGGTTTTAATCATTTGAAGCTATGGGAGATGGCAATTTTGAAAATCTAGAATAAAAGTGTACTGAAATTTATTTATATAATTTTTATAGATGATGGATAAAGTTTAGCTTGTTTTTATTCCTCAATGGGATTAAATCGTGAGTTGTGTGGAGATATGGCCCTTGCTTTTAAATATCATTAAAAAGCATTAAAATTATGGTATGAACAAAAAGAAAATGGTTTTATTGTTATTACATTAAGGAGAATTTTAACTATTGCATAAAATGAAAGAATGGATTGCAAAGATTATGTTTTATAATTGTAAAAATGTATGCAATCACCTGAATTAAGAGGAATAAGTCCTGAAATATTATTTAAAGATTGTGAAAAAAAATTATAATGTGCAAGAGAAGTATATATTTAGATAATCTAAATTTTTAGATAACAACATCCCTTTAAAAATTAGAACAATAATTAAATTATTAAAAAAACCAATAATTATTATCATAGCCTTTAACACTTAAATAACAAGATGAATTTTGGAAACTTGCTTTAAAATTAAGACTCAAAAGAGCAATATAATATTGTTATCATCAAATGTCATAATAAGAAGTAGAAAATGCTGCTTTATTATCGTAATCGATTGCCTAATTAGAACATTCTTTAAAACTTTTAGATTAATAATAGCCCTATGAAAATTACTTATAAAATTTACCATTTACAAAAGAGTCTGTAAATATAATTAAATCACAATTGTTAAAATTTAATCGAATTTGTTTGAAAATATAATTATAACCCTTCTTAAATTATCTTTATTATTTAAAACAAGAAAATGATCAAGTTTAATAAACTTATTAATAGCCACTATTTAATTCCAAAATTTAAACTAATTAACCATTTAATTAATAAATTCAAAATTCACAATATTTAATATAATAATAGCCATAGTCTTAATCTAACAGATAAAAATAAGTTGATTCTATGAATTCATAATATAATTCATAACAAAGTTAGGTAAATCATGATTATTAAAATTAATTGAATATTTAATCTTATCATTCAACAAATGATTAATAAAATCACATAGTAAGAGGATAAAATCCTACTCAATTTTAAAATAATTAATATTAACAATATACTAATCCTTTACAAAGTAATTCTTCTCAAAATAATTAAATTGAATAGAATAATTTTTAATAATAAAAATAATAAACAATTTATACAAATAATTATGAATAACATCCTTTTAAGAATAGTGGTTAATTTGGGTCATAAAATATGGGTTATCAAGGAAATAATTAGCCAAAAGCTTCAACTTAATAATAATAGCAATAATATTCATAATAATAATTATATTAATAACAATAATAGTAATAGTAATAATAACAATAACCATCATCATAATAAGCAAATCTAAAATTTTCAAAATCTTAATCAAATTCATCTTAAATAAAATAGGGATAGAATATGACTGTTTCTATAACAAAATCCCAAAAATTAAAGAATGTTAGTCTTCTTAATGCTGCCTTTAGAACAGTAATGTTAGGTGATTAATTAACAAAGTGTAATAAGTCTTCAAATGGAAGAATTGAAAGATTTTTTATTTTAGCAAATGATGGTACATTTAGATGGGCTTAAAATAGTAAACAAATTAATGATCCAAAATCTGTAAATTCTTATTTAGTTTCTGATATTAGAGGCTTATTTTATGGTAAGGTAACAGATGTACTTAGAAAATCTTACAATGATAAATTAGAACCTTGGCTTTGCTTTTCTTTGATTATGAAAACTAGATCTATGGATTTTTATGTATAACCTTTATAAGTATGAATATTTATTAATTACACTAGATTAATGCATGGGTTTTTGCTATGTCTGAAGAAATCAAAAGAAGAAATTCTTCAGCTTTTGTTATTACTCCTGGAAAAATGTTATGGAGAAAAATAAAAATTATACTCCATTATTATTTTGTAGATAGAAAGAAAGAAAAGGAAAAAGGAGGAAATAAAAAAAAAAAACAACCTTCAAATACTTTTGTGCATTTATTGGCATTGTATTCTAGAAATCAATACAAATTACCTTAAATATAATGATTAATTAATTATATATTTTATTAATTTATTTTATAAATTAAAAATGGTTTTAAGAAAAATACCAGGAAAAGGATTTATGAACAAAATTGGATCTTTTGGATTAGTTGTTTGTTCTGGATTAATTCATATAGGAGAAACTTAAATAGAAAAAATTAAAAAAATTGATTTGAAACATATACAAGAATAAATTTATTAAGTGACACCATTTAGAAAAACTGATCTATCAATCAATTAAAAAGCTGCTATTTACTCAGAGTATTTGAAATAAAAAAATAAATTAAGCAAATGATAAAGAAATAAATAAATGTTTTAAAATGTATAATTAATTTTAATTTAAGTTAAAAACTATTATCATTTTATTATAGTTAATCCTTTAAAATAGGATTGACCACTCAAATCTTCAGCCTCTAATTATGAATTATCATGTAATTCTTTTTTACTCTTTGTTTAAAATATAGCTAAAGTTATAATTATTGGCACAAAATAAGTCAATAATTTTACAATAGCATGTACTAGAGCATTTAATGCATCTGAAAAGTTTTCTCCTTCATCTCCAAAATGACCAATTATTCTACAATCATCGGATATCATATATAAAAAATTAACTATCAATAATATTATTGATCCAATTAAGCTTATGTAACACAATATTCTTGAAATTTTTAAATAATAAATACTTTAACTAAAATAGATGTAATTTTTAGCGTTTGGTTTACTATTCATCTATAAGAAGACTCTATAAATTTTATTGGAACTTTTTGTGCAATTTTTATACAACAAATAAAAATATTATCTAAGTAAACAAGCTTACAGATCTGAAAACTGTGAATGAAATTTCTAATCTAATTTTAAATACTTAAACTTACATTTACACATCTTTTCTTTGGAATTTGCTTCTACAATTGATAAGATAAAAGTGATGATATCTAGGATGATAAGAATAATAAAGATTAGTCTAATTATATTTAGGTTTTTTCTTTAAGATGATGCTGCAACTAATTTTTTTCCAAAATAGAAAATTAAACATCCTTAGTAAAATTAGAAAAATAATTCTTCAAGAAAATAATATGTACTATGAATTCTTTTTAGATTGAATATAAAGTAAACTAATATAATATATAATATCATACAAATAAGCGAAAACATAATTAGTGTTAATATTTTAGAAGAGTTACTGTTTAATATTCTGCATCGTTTTCTCAAAATGAAGTAAATAACAATTCCGAGGCAAATTAAACATATAATTTCTAAGCTCCAAGCTCTAAATTAATTAATAAGTTTTCTGATATTACAAATAACACTCAAGAAATAAAAAATCGTTAAAACATTCAATTGCTGCTTTCATAGTTGAAAATTCTTTGTAAATTATCCTTGATTAAAACAATATATATTTTTTTTTATATATAAACATAAATTATTATGATATTAGTAATTCATTCCATAAATTAGATGCAATAGAGATCTCTAATTTAGCAGATTAAATAAAATGTTTTTTTTATGGATTAAAGGTGATTTAGAATATTTATTAATGATGAGGAGAGTTCATTATTTTTAGATTTTCTATACCTTAATAAAGTTGATAAAATTATATTTATGAAAAAAAATATATTGTTATTTGGATTAGCATTTGCAGGAGGATTGACATATGAAAGATATTATCCATATATAAAAGCTCTTATTAATATTAACAATCAGAAAAATGATGATCACAGTTTTAAATCAATGTTGGAAGAAGGAAACTATATACAACCAAAAGTTATTGACATTATGCATTCATCTCCAGATAAGCATTTCTTGCATAATTTTATAGCACAACATAATGAAGCTTTGAATGTGTTTAAAATATACTATCCAGACAAATTAGAATAAAAAATATATAGCGATAATCTTGAATCTGAAGATAAAATTCATTTGCATTTTGTGTTTAATGCTGCAGATCATCTCTAAGGACATAGCTCTATTGTTCATGGAGGATTATTAGCAACATTAATTGATAATGCTTTTGGTTAATTAAGTTACTTGGCAAGTGGTTAAATTCCAACAGCAACAGCAAACTTAAATATAAATTACAGAAAACCTGTCAAAACTAATCAAGATTATATGATAACAGCTGAAATTGATAAAATAGAAGGCAGAAAGGTTTACCTTAAGGCAACTATCTATGATCAAGATAAAACTGTTTGTACCGAAGCTTCAGGACTATTTTTAACTGTTCAATGGGGAGGTCAAATGTGGAAAAGAGCATTAGATAAAATTAAAGAAAGTACATAAATAGATGACAAGTCAATTTAAATAAACAAATAAAAAAATGAATGATAAATAGTTTATAATAAAATTAATAAAATTTAGTTATTCGTCATGTTATGTTATGATATGGATAACGTTCATATAAGAATAAAAAAAGGTTAAAAAAATTTAATAATATAAAAAATGAATATTTAATAATTGATTGAATTGTTTACTCAGAGATACAATGGACTTCAGCCTTAATTTTTAGTAAAGGCTCCTGGAAGAGTTAATGTAATCTTATCATTAAAGTTAGTTAATAGGAGAGCATATTGATTATATGGGATATGGAGTATTACCATTTGCATTAGAACAATCTTGTTTTATGCTATTTGCTACAGATGGAAATGATATACAGATTTAGCATGCTGATGATTAATAGTTTAAGTAAACAAGTCTTTCAGTGAATCCCAAAGAAGAATACAAAGAAATTCAAAATTATGTTAAATATGTATTAGCTGGATACAAAGCAGGAATATAATATGGTAATGCAAATTAAGGAATAAAAATATTGATAAGTGGTAATTTGCCATTTTCTTCAGGATTATCATCTTCATCATCTTTAGTAGTGGCATCTTCATTAATGAGTTTATAAGTTAGTGGAAAAACTTAATAAGATATTGATAGACATTAGTTTGTTAATTAGATAATCAAATTTGAAAGAGAAGCTGGCACAGCATGTGGAGGAATGGATTAAACTATATCTGTTTTTGGTTAAGAAGGATCTGCATTATATATTGAATTTGATCCATTAAAATTAACTTAAGTTAATTTACCAAAAGGATATTCATTTATTATTGCAAATTCATTGACTGAATCAACTAAACTTGAAACACTTGGAAAACATTATAATAAAAGGGTGGTGGAATGTAGAATTGGAATTAAATTAATAGAATTAGCATTAAATCTTGGAACTAATTATAGAACTTTAAAATAATTATAAGATCATTTGTAATTATCACTTGAATCTATGGAAGAACTTTGCAGATTTATTCCAAAAGGAGATCTAGATTTTGAATAATTACAATATTTAAATCTACCAGTTCTCTTAAGTGATATTCCATACTTTGAATTAGTTTTAAATTAAAATTAAAATGTAAATCCATACAATAGATTAATTCATGTTGTTAAAGAAGCTTAAAGAGTCATTAAATTTAAAAATATTTGTGATTCTAAAATGTCAGATGATATTAAAGCAATTTTATTAGGTTAGTTGATGAATCAAAGTTAAAAATCTTGTAAAGAATTATATGAATGCTCATCAGATAACATAGATAAACTAACAACTCTATGTATTAAAAATGGAGCTTTGGGCAGTAGATTAACTGGAGCAGGATGGGGAGGATGCACAGTTAGTTTGGTCAAAGAATAAGAAGCTAAAAATTTCAAAAATAAAGTAAATTAAATTATATATAGTAGATCATAGAGTTCTTTTATAATCACATTGAAAACTAAGATCATATTTTTTCAACATAACCCTCTCAAGGCGCTTCCATCATAAAACTATGATTTTATTTATTCAAAAGAAGATATATATATTATTCGGTTTTAATTTTGTATATGAAACTCAATTAGAAAGCAATTTTCTCTTAAGTTGTCCTAATTTTGATGAGATTAGATCAACGGCAACTGCTACTACTCTCTTTTATTTAATTCTATTTAATTAGTTTATAAATAGATACCTATTAGCAGTATCTGTTTCATATTCATTATTTTTAAGTCTACAATCTGTTTCTCTGTTATCTAATTCCTTAGTTTTAGTGACAATTTTTTGGTCAACTTCGAACTTTTCATTAGCTGCTTGTTAAATTCTTGTTGACAAAGATTCAACTAGTCCTAATCTGATAACTATGATAATTTATACCTTCCATATAAGTTCTATCTTAACTAGCTTAGACTAATTAGTCTGAGAGTAATGTTTTAAGTATATCAAAATTTCCTGATCTTAGAGATTCTGCTTGATCTTCTCTTATTCTTTCAGATTAAATATAATTTTCTATTTATTTCAAAATTGATAAGACCTTTCTTGTTAATACTTCTGCTTATGATGGTTCATCTTATGCTTTAGTAGCTAAACGACTCATCATTTCAATCATAGCTCTATAACCTTCTAAATGAATCTAATATTTAAATTTCTATTTACATGATGTTTTAATTTATTAACTTTAGCAGCTACTTAAGTGAATGATGTAAATTGCACTCCTTCATCATCTACATCATTCATTTCTGTTTAATCATATTTAAAACTGTAAGTCTCTTATAAAAATGAAGGCTCTGGTTTTTCAAATCTTTTTCGATTCTTTACAAGTACATCTAAATAGCTATTAAAATATCCTTTAACTTAATTAACTCCAAAAAGTGCTTATTCCAAATTATCCAAAATTACTTAATAGGTTATTGTCTCTGTCTCTCTTTTATGTGATTAATAATTAAATTCTGTCTTTAGATCATTAATTTCATTATTTTTTCTTTCAAGACTAGCAACTGCTGATACTTTTTAAGGATTCAAACTATCTAATTCACTTTTTAATGTTAATGAATTCACAGTATTTTAATTTATTTAATCTTTCAATGTATTTATGTCAATATCACAATTTTATTTAATTCTAGTAATTCTTTAATCATCCCTTTCTTATTCATTCTCTAGAGTTGTTTCCAAACCTTATATCATATTAATTAGGTTAGAAACTACTGGATCACCTGTTTACAATTCCATTAGAATTGTTTGTAATATCGTTTGACCAAAATTAGAGTTCTATAATTCTTCAACTTATTGATCAAAATCAGCAGCCATGCTCCCGATAATTAAAAGGATTGGTAGTACTATAGAAAACTTCATTATGAATAATAAATATTATTAGAAATCCGTTTTTATTGCTTTTATATTGCGTCAATTATATTTGATTCAGAATCTAAGGCGTTAAATGTAGCTTTTGGTTTCCATATCAAATCTGGTTTCAAAGATATCGATGCATTCAACAATAATAGCTAATTAAGCATTTCTTTTTTATAATTAATTAAATTACCTTTATTCAGTTTGTAATCTATGAGCCTTTTCTGTATCATTACAAGTTTAATCCCAATCTGCCTATTCTGTAGATTTATTAAAAATAATCTAAAATTTATATAATTTTATTTACAGAATCTTGAATAGCAATATCATTTTTGATTTCTAATATTTTTTGTCCAATTCTTTCATTAGCAGCATTTAAATCAGCGACACTACCAGATAATCGTCTATTAGCTAAAAGTAATCTTTCTTTTTATGTTAAAAAGTCTAATTCTCTAGCATCATCTGCTTTCATTTCTTCTTTTTAAACTTAGAAAATGCTATCAACAAGTGTATCAATTATTTTAACAACTTTTTAAGCAGCATTTTCTTGAGTATTTTCTTCTTATAAAACAGACAAAAGAACTTCAACCATACTATGAAATCCTTTCTTATTTGGATAATATTTTAAGAAATTTTGATGATGATTTTTTAATTCAACAAAATTATTTTTTTTCAAAGCTCCAATACCTTAAGATAAGATTTTTTTAGCTTCTTAAAGTGCAGAAACTAAACCTACTAATTCATCTCTTCTTTGTTCAAATTCTTGCTAATTAAATTTTATAATTAATTTACTCTTTAAACATTTCTCGCTTCCTATAATACACTAATTCTATCTAAATTTCTTTATTCTTCTCCTTATTTATCAAATAATTGTTGTTTCTTATCATTTTATTCTTATTAAAGTAATGGTAATCTTTCTTCTGATGTTGCTTTACGTTCTTTAGCAATAGTTAAAACAGCTGTTGCAGCACTTGAAGCATCTTAACATGTTTTTAATTATCCATTAATTTCATCATCTTCAACTCTTTATTCATTGTTAAGATCATCTTTCATTTATTTTAGAAGATGAACAACTGTATCTGCTGTATGTTCTTAAGATAATTAGACTTAAAGAGTTTAGATGATTGTTTTTCCAAAATCACTATTTCTTAATTAAGCAAAAAAGCTTTCATCTCTTGCAAATGTAGTTCCAATCAAAAAAACCAATAAAATGATCTTCATTTAATTAAAATATTCAAAAACGAATACACATAACTCATATCATTGATATTGATGACTCTTTTCTAGGTTATTATATATCTTATCCCTCAGATTCATCTTCTTCAGATGGTACTTCAGAATCTACTTCTTCATCATCCATTTAATCTTCATCTTCTTATCCATCTTCCCCTTCTTCTTAATATTCCTCATCCTCATCTGAATTTTCTTAAAAATTTGGCTAATATTTATTAATCTAATTGTTTTACCAGAAGTAAATCTGAAGGAAGTGTCTTTTGAACTTTTGATGGACTAACGCTTAAATCAGTCTTACTATTCTATGATAATAATACTGATATGCTTCTTGAAGCCTTTTCAAGTGTTTATATTATTTTATTATCAGCTACAACTGCACTTTTCGTTTTAGACAATGATAAAGATTTCTTAGCAGATATTTACTATTAAAAATTCATTTTTAATGACTTCAATGAACCTGTTAGATTTATCAATTATTAATTTAATTTTTTATTCTTCTCAACTGCTTCCTTATTTTCTGCTTCTAAAATGAAACTTTACTTTCTGACTCTGTAATTCTCAGATTCTAAATTCTTTATTTTCTCTCTTAATTATTTTATTTTTTATTCAAGCGATTTCTAAAAATATTATATTTATTTACATTATTATTCTCTANAATACCTTAAGATAAGATTTTTTTAGCTTCTTAAAGTGCAGAAACTAAACCTACTAATTCATCTCTTCTTTGTTCAAATTCTTGCTAATTAAATTTTATAATTAATTTACTCTTTAAACATTTCTCGCTTCCTATAATACACTAATTCTATCTAAATTTCTTTATTCTTCTCCTTATTTATCAAATAATTGTTGTTTCTTATCATTTTATTCTTATTAAAGTAATGGTAATCTTTCTTCTGATGTTGCTTTACGTTCTTTAGCAATAGTTAAAACAGCTGTTGCAGCACTTGAAGCATCTTAACATGTTTTTAATTATCCATTAATTTCATCATCTTCAACTCTTTATTCATTGTTAAGATCATCTTTCATTTATTTTAGAAGATGAACAACTGTATCTGCTGTATGTTCTTAAGATAATTAGACTTAAAGAGTTTAGATGATTGTTTTTCCAAAATCACTATTTCTTAATTAAGCAAAAAAGCTTTCATCTCTTGCAAATGTAGTTCCAATCAAAAAAACCAATAAAATGATCTTCATTTAATTAAAATATTCAAAAACGAATACACATAACTCATATCATTGATATTGATGACTCTTTTCTAGGTTATTATATATCTTATCCCTCAGATTCATCTTCTTCAGATGGTACTTCAGAATCTACTTCTTCATCATCCATTTAATCTTCATCTTCTTATCCATCTTCCCCTTCTTCTTAATATTCCTCATCCTCATCTGAATTTTCTTAAAAATTTGGCTAATATTTATTAATCTAATTGTTTTACCAGAAGTAAATCTGAAGGAAGTGTCTTTTGAACTTTTGATGGACTAACGCTTAAATCAGTCTTACTATTCTATGATAATAATACTGATATGCTTCTTGAAGCCTTTTCAAGTGTTTATATTATTTTATTATCAGCTACAACTGCACTTTTCGTTTTAGACAATGATAAAGATTTCTTAGCAGATATTTACTATTAAAAATTCATTTTTAATGACTTCAATGAACCTGTTAGATTTATCAATTATTAATTTAATTTTTTATTCTTCTCAACTGCTTCCTTATTTTCTGCTTCTAAAATGAAACTTTACTTTCTGACTCTGTAATTCTCAGATTCTAAATTCTTTATTTTCTCTCTTAATTATTTTATTTTTTATTCAAGCGATTTCTAAAAATATTATATTTATTTACATTATTATTCTCTAAAATCTGTTAAAATTTATCAGAACTTTAAGGAGAATCTGATACTAATTTCAAATTTCTAATAAATTTACATATTTAAAATGTATTTACTGTTAAAGAATAATCTGGAATTGTTGGATGAACACATAAAACTAATGATATTTATAATTATGGCCATCTTAAAATTTATGTTAATTCCTTTCCTTTATCCTTCATTGCTAAAGATTCATTTAAGCCTTCTTCTGCATTTTAAAACTATCTCTAATTCAAATTCTAATTTGATGTAAAACAAAAAAACTTTTTCATTTGAGTTTCTTTAAGAAATTATAATTCTGTTTCTATGTAAAGCTTTCTTACTTTAACATATTTCTTACTATTATCTTTAATTGTCATTTTAAGTTTATTAAGTATTATTAATCTCAATTTTGATATTGATAATTCTATCTCTCTTACCTTGCTTTCACTATCCCTTTTACTTTATTCTTTATTAACAAGAATTTCACTATCACATGGATGTTTAGGCTAACCATTAAAGAATTCTTCATATACAATCTTAACTGTCAATTATTTGTAATCTTCATTTTATTAAAAGATTTCATATTGTTATTTTATTTAAGATATTAATGTATCTAAATATTATATTAGAAAATGCTTCTTATATGTTCTTGATGCTCCATAAATCAAACATAATTAATTCGATAATAGAATCCCTTTACCTTAATGAATACTATGCTATCTATCTAATTATTATAGTGAGTGTTAGAGATCTTAACTTATTATATCAAAATGATAAGTGTCAAAATAGGATTACTCTAATCCTGATTTTAATTATTTGATTACTTTAACATTTTCGTATTTTCCTTTAATAATATCCACATATTAAGATTTGAAATTTTAGGAACCTTTGATAAATAATAAACTTGCCACATCTTTTGGATGATCTTTTGTTGACTTTAGTATAGCACTAGGATTTAGTTACTTTTATGGTGTACTATATTAAACTATTGATTTATCTAATTTAGAAGGAGATGATATCCTTTATCGTAATTATCTTATTTCATTCTTCAATTTCACATTCTCCTATTATAAATTTGAAAGTGTTTTATCATAATATTTCACTTGATTGTTTTATATCTATTTAAGTAAATTGTTATTATCTTTTTGCAATTATTTTATTTGTTGCTATTATTCTTTGTTATTATTCTGCAAAGATTAGAATGCCTCAATAGTAATTCCTAACTATTAAAATTATGAAAATTAAGAAATTTAGTTTTGTAAATCAAAATTTTATTGTTACAAATATTCAATATTCTTTTCCTAGTATTGGATTTGCTCTTCTAAACTCTTAAATTACATCATTAAATTTTGTTAAATAAATTTAATTTATTTCTTAAGAAAAGTTTTCATTTACTCATATTACTAATTAAATATTGAAACAAAATGAATTTAAAACTACATAAATAAATACCAATATTATTTCTTGTATCAATAGATTTAATATATAATTATTTTTTTAATAGTTTAATTTTTATAGTAATGAAACTAATTATTTACTTAAAGATTGATAAATACAAGGAACAAAATTTACAATTATACTGAATAATGAAGAAATACCTATGAAGATTTAATACTTTTAATAAAAATGCAATTTTAGAAAAAATAGTCTTATTTATAACCTCAAAAGAGAACGATATATTTTAGTTTATTAGAATTCAAAAAAGGAATTAATTATAGATTTTTCATTAGCAAAAAAAAGCTAATAGATTCTTGAAAAAGTATTTATTAATATAATTTGTTGTTAAATGTAGTATATAATTTTATCAGAAGTATGGGGTGGATAAAAAGAAAATAAAGAAAAATAAAAGATCTTAGACTTTTTTAAAAAAATTAAATGAATATAGCAATTTATAAATAGTGAAATAAAATAAATCGTAAATAAATTTATTTTAGAAAATATCATTTTAATATGCTCCTTTCTACATCGAAACTTACAACATCAAAATTATAAAGATCATAATTATCATAATTATCGAGTCCCTAGAGATCAAATGTCAATTATCTCAGTTAAGAGTTAGATTCACCTGCTAGATAAAGAATCAAGTTATTATCTGATAAATGGAATCACATTTAGAATGGTATTGATAAGGATAAATTGGAAAAGAGAGAAGTATTAGAGGAGAGAATAAAAATAATTGAAGATGTTCTATCATAAGAAAAACCAAAAGATGAATAAAGATTTAAGGTGCTAAAAGATCAAGTATTAAAATTGTAAGATCATGCACATAATCAAAAATCTGAAAGAGAAGTATTAATTATTTATTAGAATAGGCATTTGATGATAAAAAAGAGAAAGATTTTAGAATATTATCTGATAATGTTGCACTTTCTTTTGAGTAAGAAAAAAATTCAAGAGGAATTGCAGAAACAAAACTCTAAAAATAAATTGATGAAAGATTTGCATAAATTACTTTGACTATAACTAGAAACACTCATTAATATGAAGATAGAAGTCAAGCTAAAATAGCAGAAGTCTTATAATAAGTTTAAGTAGTAAAAAACTAATTGGATTAAGAAAGATAATCAAGGTATTTAATATATAAATTATTAAATAGAGAAGAATCTGCTGAATCATTAACTGAATAAATTGATTCAGAAATTAATAAATTTTCAGATTAATTACTTATTGAAAAGAAAGTTAGAGAAGAAACATAAGGAAAGATATTTAGAATGATTGAAGATGTTCATGGAAAATTATAACAAGATATTAATTTTGAAAGAAGAGAGAGAGAAGCTACAACTGAAGCTTTATTAAAATTATTGGAAGATGCATGCATTAAAATTGATAAAAATTTTAGATCATTCTGATTTAGCATCAATAATATATAAATTATATATAAATATTTCAAAATAATGAGAAAAATAGAATTTTATATATTATTTAATTAATATTAAAATTCTTTTTTAAATATGAAAAAAGATTAACTAATTAAATGGATATCAAATGTTATTAAAACAAAAATAATGAAAAGAGAGAATTAGTGTATTTATGAATTAGAAGCTAAAATTGGAAAATTTAAAGGATAAAATTTCAATTCAAATAAATATTTGGAATCTATAAAAGGAATGGAATAATTAGATAAAAGTAAGGCAAAATATTAATTTGAATCTAAGATAAACATAAATTAATATAATAATGCTTATGATTATCTTAAATAAAAAGAAAATTAAGTCTTAATTAAAAGATTAGACTTTTCATTAAATAAATAGCAAAGAAATTCATTTTAAATAATCAATGATTAAATATCAGCTATATTAATAGAAAAATAAAAGAATTTATAAGAACATATTGATATCATAAATGATAAGATTTAATTTAGAATATCTCTAAATTAAGAAAAAACTCTTTCAAGATCTCTTAAAGATATAATTGCATAAATGCCATCAAGAAAACAACATGCAAATTTTATTAGATTAAAATAAACATTATTTGTAAAAGAGAACAATTTAGAATTTGCACTTTCTAAAGTAGCTTCCATATTTAAATATGATCCTGAATTTTAGAAGATTATTGATGAAATAACTTCATCAAAATGTTCAAACATTTAAATAAAATTAGAATAAATATTTAAAGATCAGAACTTAACAGATTATGAATTTGAAATAGAAATAGCTTAGATTGAGAATTTTAATGATGAATAAATAGAGAATTTATCAAGAGAGTTGCTTAATTAAGTGGATTTCTTCTGGAGTATATTTAATTTCAAATAAGTTGAAGATGAATAAAAGGCAGAAAAGAAAGTCAAACCTAATGAAAATGAGTGATTTATATATAATTTTAATATTTTATTAATATTTACAATTAATGAGTATTTAAACCACACTTTAAAGTACTTAAGAGGAATTGTCAAAATTAAATACAATAATTTAATAGTTTTCATAATAAGGTAATTTGGATGAAATAACTGAGGGAATGTCTAACAAAGATTAAATTGAACTTAATTTAAACTTGGCATATACTTTATCATCAATTTATTATTGTAAAATGTTTTAATTTTATATAGCATATTTAAAATTAAACTCTGTAGAAACTTCTACACATCCAATAATGAATGAACTTACAAGAATATAAGAAGCTTACTAAAAATATATGCCTCAATAAATCAAATAAACTGATTAAAAATCAATTAGTTTGAATAAAGAGGCTGCTAAACGTCTTGTTCAACCAAATTTAAAAAGCTTAGATGATAACTAAAATTATTAATAGAAACAAAAAAAATTAATACAGGAAGATAAAAATAATACTACAAGATTTGAATAACCTGAAGATATTTGGAAAAATGAAAAAGATTAATAAGAATAATCTAAATAAAAATTAATAAGAGGAAATCTTATTCCATAAACGGGTCATTTAAAATGGAAAGACCATATAGAAAAGTTAATGAAAAAATGAATTTAATTTATTATTTTTCTAATTAATAATGAATTAAAATACTAATCCAAAAGGTTACGATTAAACAAAAAAAGATGAGCTAACAAAATAAGCAAAAATAGCAAATGAATACGCAGCATTTAAAAGGAAGGAAAGTTATGGAGTTGGTTTTACTGTTCATCTTGAAAATAAAAGGTTTGATGAGTTTAAAACAGAATATGGGTTAAAAACAGTTCAAGATCTAATTAACTTAATTAATTAAAGATAAAATCTTTAAACAAATTATTTGGCTTTTGATTCTCCATAAGGTAATAATATTTTAAGTCATGCAATTTTGCTTAAAGATTTGAATGATGTTTACTTGAAAAACATATCCTCAGGTAACAATTTAACATTTATAATAGAAAATATGGCTTATATCCATGTTTTTGGCAAAAAGAATGTTTGTACTTATTATGTTAATAAGAAATAGACAACAGTTGAGAATGTAAATTATTTGGATATTTTATTAGATAATTGATTAATTCAACAATGATCAAGAAAATTAGAATGATAAGATAGACACAAAAAAAGATAAATATGGTGTTGGATGTAGACTTGAACCAGGAATGTAAATAAATGATAGCATTTTGAAAAGCTTGATATCTAATTATGTTGAGGAAGGTGAAGGGTTGATTAGAATATTGCCATATTGATATACATTTATGTATTTTTAATATATAAATATGATTTTTTTAGTTTGACTTTAATTCTATTACTTTTATCAATAAAATTTTAATATAAGTAATTTTCAATTTTAGGAAAAGAGACACATTAATTATCTAATTTAAAGGTTTAAGTTTTGATTATTATATTTATCATAAAATAAATATTAATAAACTTTTCTTTTTCATTATTTATTAAATAAATTTTAAAGGTATGTAATTAATCACTCTAATTATTGATATTAAAAGGGGTTTATTGTATTAATGTACAATTATTTAGATAAATATTGATTAAAAATATTTTTTATTTACTCTAACTAACAAATTGAATAGAATTTCATAATTTAAGCAAAATTTAATATTTTAAACACCATTTATAATATTAATAATTTAATTTAAAATTCTATTAAATGATATATTAGTAGAAAAAAGAAAAAAAATTTTAGGTAGTTTTAACAAATTGCTAATAAATCCTTATAACATGTGAACCTTTGTAACTCAAAAAAAGAATTGCTAAGATCGATTATACTGTGCCATTTGAATTTATGGCAATGGTGAACAAAAAAAACAATTAATTATTTCAGTATGATTTCACTTAATAGAATGAAAATGATGAAGAATATTATTTGGAGCTAATTGACATTCGAATCGTTTATTAGAATTATTTAGAATAAAAAGATTATCTTATCAAATTGTAAAATGAGAATAACTCTAACAAATAAACAATTTAGGAGCAATAAAAAACTTATTTAGATTTGTTAAGCTAAAAGGAAGATTTGTTAAACTAAAATGAGAAACTTTAAAATTAATTAAATCAAAAGATTTAAGAGATATAAATATTGAATTTAAATTTATCAACTAAAGGAGAAGATCTTTAATCATTAATCAAATAAAATAATGAACATATATAAAATATTATTAAAGAGAAGGACGATTATATTAAAAAACAACAAAAAGATTACAATTAATAAATGAAAGAGCTCTAAGAATAAATACAACTAAGTTTAACAACAAATGATGAAAGTCTAAAAAAAATAGAATATTTGAATAAGATATCTTTTAATTAAGAAGAAGGTAGAAAATATCTTTAGAAATAATACTAAGATGCATTTTAAGGAATAATACAAGAACGTGATTTTATTTAAAATAACTATCGATAATTAGAAGAAAAATATTTATAATAGAGTAATGAATTAGAACTCTTAAAAATAGAAAAAGAAGAATAAAAAAAAAAGATTTCATATTTACAAACAAAATTTTCTAATGTAAAATCCTCTGAAAATTCTTTAATAATTTAATATGATACTTTAAATAAAAATTTTTATATTGAAAAAAATTAAAGATCCAAGATGGAAAGAAAAAATAAAGATTTAAAATTAGAGATTTATTTTTTAAATTTAGAATCAAAAATTTTGGAATAAAAGATTCAAGATTTGAGAAAAAAAAAATAGAAATTGAATTTATTAGATTGATATGTTATAAACATAAATCATAAAATATAATTTAGTAGAATTGATCTATTGTTAAATGTTTTTTAAATCGAGCAGAATTTCTAAAATTTCATCTATACTTCAAGTATAAAATTAAAAAAAACTTACAGCTTATGTTTAATTTAGAGAAAATCATCTTGATTTCTATATTGAATTATTTTAAGGAATAATATTATGATGTGGAAATTGATATTATTATTAATTATAAGATTTTAGATACATATTAAAACAATTGAAAACAAGACCATTGATTAATTTGTAATTTAACGAAAACAGGCTTTTCTTGCTTGAAATAAAAAAATTCATTATTTCTTAAACCAATTAACTTAGCAAACATAGTTTAGTAAAATAATATAAAAAATCTGTAAAGTATATATTTTTATTTTCTAATATAATTAATTAAAGGAATGAATTTTTCTGTGATGAAAGAGGAAACAGAAATTGTAGATATAACTAAGAAAAGAACAGTGAATAAATATAGGAATCTTTTCATTTTTTGGTTTATTGTTCTCATATTATATGGAGGAATTTTAATTTCCATCAATTCTATAAATAAATCATCAAAAGAATAGAAAATAATTTAAGAGAATTAGAAGAAAATTAATAATAAAAGTAAATAAAGTTTTATTAAAGTATAAAACGAGTAGTATAATATCAAAGAATTTAAATATGGCGATAAGAACATGAATAATATTTAGAATTAATATAATAAATTATCAGATGAATAAAAGAATAAAGAATAATATTAAAGGATGAACTAATTAAATAAAAATACTGAAATTGATTCTTAAGTATAAAATGGTTAAAAGAATGAAAATGAGCATCTTTTATAAGGAGATAACCATGATAAAATTGAAGTAAAAAGGAATGATTAAATGCTATGTTAGAAAGGATATTATATGGATAAAAATTAAAAAGAATGTTAGCATTGTGAGGAGAAATGCTCTGAATGTTTGCATATAAGTGGAACTTGTTATAGGTGTCATGATGAAGTAATTATTAAATTAATACTAAGTATTATCTCAATAATTATGGAAAATGTATTTAAAATTGTGAATAGATTCAATTTAATTCATTGATTACAGATGATAATAAAAATGAGACAATCCCATTTTGTATTGGAAAAGATCATAATACTTCTTTATACATGGGAGTTTAGAAATCTTAAAGTACTCATTTTGTGATGCCTTATTTGATAATACATCCTGCATCAACTATTTTTTAGGTTTATCATAACAATTATCCAATTGTTTATTATTTTAATAAAGATCTGTTCCATTTTGGGGATAATATTAAATTATATGATATCCTTTAGGAAGCTCAAGACAGATTATTGATTGTTGTTATTTTAGCTTGCCATACTTTATATGATTTTCCTTTATTCAACACTTTTTTGTTTTAAAATGCTATTTAAAATATTGAATAAATTATAAAAGCTAATAACACTACTTTTCGATCATATTTTGGATAAGATTACAATGGATATGGAGTTATTAGACAATATATTTCTTAAAATAAGAAAAATACTGTAGATCTAATAATATCTGATGATCCTTCTAAAATACCATAGTATTTTTATTAATAATAAATTTAGAGAAGAAATAGAGCAAAACTAATTAATAACTCAAGAAACATAATGGACTTATGATAATTTCTAAGTTTTATACAATTTTAAACCTGAAAAAACTATTATATTAATATAATACACAATCAAGAATAATGAACAAGATAACTACTGCGATTAATTATATTATGTTTCATTTGTATTGTGTCAAATTAGAGAAATTTAGATAAATCGTTTACAATTAATGAAATAAAACTTTGAATTTATATCATAATTTGTCGTTTAATTTAAATTAGAATGAAACTCATTTAAATTTTTGTTTAGAAATCTTAATCAAGCAAATAATCTATTTCAGTTTTTTTAGATAAAAAGAGGTATCCTAATGAATTTTAAATCAAAGTTTAAATACAGAAGACTTTTTAATTTAAATTCATATTGTCCTCGAAGATGATAAACAATTAAAAATTCAAATTGTTATGTCGAATTTATTTTAAAATTTCTTTTTAGAATAAATTGATATTATTTTTTAACCAGATTTATCAATTCCAAATAGTTGTGGATAAAAATTCTTAAATTCAAAGTTATAAATGTAAAATATCCTTTTATTAATTATTATCATCTAAAAAATCTAAATTAATAATTATTTTTGAAGTATCTTTTATTTAGATTTGAATGAAAAGCAGATTTAAAAATTAGATAATGCTATTTTAATAATTGTTTTAACTAATAATGTTAAATTAAAAATAAAGAAAACTTTAAATTTAATCCATATTCTGAATTTAAATATTTAAGTATAGCAATAGTTAATATAAAAATATATTTAGTTTAAAATTCCTATTTATATAAATAAAAGTGAGATAGTAGAGTCTGTTTTTATTGAAAAAATTTAGATTATAATTCAATTTTCTGTTTAATTAAGAAATATAATGTTCTTTAGATTTTATGAATTATGAATATTGGTTTTAATTAAGTTAATATTCTATAAAAATGATTTAATTAATATAAAATAATTTCGTATAATTTTCTTTAGACATCTTCATAATAGTTGTTTGGTTCAATAAATATTGAATTAATTAGGAGCTTGAAGTAAATAGTATATAATTTAAGAATAATTAATAATAAATAAATTGTTTCATGTTAGTATAGAGTAATGATTAAATATATTGAATAAAAAGTATTAATATATATGTTAATTATAGAATGTATAATTAATTATAAAATCATCATAAAAAAAATGCAAGCAGAAAAATCTCTGCCACGATCAAGAACTTTTGGAAGTGGAAAATAGTAATAAATTTAGTAATTTAAGAGATTAGCTTACAACAGGTAGATCTAAAAAAACAACATATGAAAATTGTTTAAATTGTTGTGGAAATTGTTGTGGAACTTGTAGAGCTTGGATACCTTGTTGTTGTTGTCCATATCCTTATTAATTAGTAAATTAAGGAAATGTTGGATTATTGTAAGAGTTTGGACGTTTTGAAAAGCAATTGGCACCTGGTATGCATTTTGTGAATTAGTAACTTAAATAAATAAAAATAGATGTTCAGGTTAAATAATAATGGTGGATATGAAAACACAGTAAATTTAATATAAATTTAAGTTCTGGATAAGTGAATAGATCAGTAATATTAACAAAAGATAACATAACATCTGAAATTGATACAGTGTTATATTATAGAATAGTGGATCCAATAAAATGCATATATAGATTGAATAATTTAGAAGGAGCAATGCTTGAAGTAACTTAATCAGTGATGCGTACAGTATGTGGAGAACATACATTATAAGAATTATTAGTAGATCGTATTTAAATATCTAATGAGATTGCCGAATTAGTAGAAGCAATAGTAAATGAATGGGGTAAATAAATTATATAAAATAATAAGGAGTATATGTAGAGAAATTGTTTATAAAAGATTAGAGAATAAGTGATGATTTAAGATAAGCATTGGCATTGGCAGGAACAACTAAAAAAATGACAGAGGCTAAAATAATATCTGCATAAGCTGATGTAGATGCTGCTAAGTTCTAAAGAGAAACATCGGATATTTTATCAAGTTAAGCTGCTATGTAAATCAGAATGTTAGAAACACTTTCTCAAATTGCTAAAGGTGCGAGTAAGAAGGTTGTAATGATGGGTTTATGAATATATTCTAATATAATTATTTTATATCAATGAAGAGTCATTGATGCAAATCCTAAAGCTTTTTCTAAATTTTTTATTGTTTACATTACCTCCTACTTACCTTAGTCATATTAAGAGAACACTCCTATTAATGTTGATACTATCATATCATGAAAATAATAGCCCACTCTTTACAAATGACTTACTACTAATTCCTCATTTATATCTTAAAATGAATCAAAAATGAAAAAATTTATAAAATCTTCCAAATCTAAATTTATAATTGGTTCCATATTTCCTCCATTAAACTTTTAGAATTCTCCTTCTTCTATCATTTCACAATAATAAAAATAATTAGTTTCTAATTATTAATTACAAAATTACTTAAAGATTTCAAAACAAATTATCTTTAGATACGAAATATGTTAAACTCTTCATATCCTTAACTTTCTTATCTTTTTGTAAATCTCTCAAATAATGCTTAACAAATCATATTATTTAATGATTATTATACAGCCTCTGTTTTCTTTAAATATCCTTAACTTAATTTTCCTTATTTTAATTCTCTTCTTAATAAAAATTTAGATTTCAAAGATTCATCATCAGCATTTTATATTTCTATTATATATCCTACTTGTAAATCGCCTTCCACATTTGGCTCAAGTGAAATCTATCCTATTATTTTCCCAATACTATCAATTTATAATCCTTCATGTGCTAAGAAAAATAATTTCTTATCCAAAATTTTATTCATATGTTTTCCAATTTTAATTTCCATTATTTCAAACTCTTAAATTTCATACTTAATCTTTGGATTCTATTTCCAATTCTTTATTTAATATTATTATGACATTAATCCCTCCATTAATCCTAAAATAACTGGTCTTTTTTCTTTCTTCTCTGAATATAAGATCTTCACTTATCCCATCATTGATTCATAACTATTAATTGTCTTTTTATAAATCCAATTTTTCTCCTTAAACTCATCTAATAATTTATCTTTTTCCTCAACTAACTATAAAATCAATTATTATTATTAATTTGGCGTTTTTTATACCTATATAAGAAGTTATTGAAATTTTTAAGTTTACATAGTCTACTCTTATAATAATTTTTCATATTCTATCACTTTCTATTGTAATCCATCTTCTGATTATTTTATAATAGTTATTTATTTTTACAAAGTTACCAACTATTATTTAAGACTTTGATTTTCTTAAGTTAAAATCTATATTTCTTATTATAAGGTGCTGATTTACAATTACAATTAAGTTGTTTCCTTAAAAGACACAGATTGTCTCATTTTTAATTTATTTATTATAATTTATATTTAGTAATCATAAATGCGAAGCTAGCTTAGGAGACTTCTATAAAAACTATTATTATAATTTCTTTCTTTATTCTTACAATTATCTACTTTTTTGTTCAAGCTAACTAATTTTAAATTCTGACTGTATCAATTACTCTTATAAATTTTAATATTATGCAGCTAGATTATCATTTGAATACTCTTAATTCTCTTTCTCTCTTTGATTATGTAAAGGAGTAGAGAAACCAGCATCAGTATGAACTCTATTAGATTAAATATATTATTTATTTGTAATGCTCTATCTCTGTTATGATAATACATTTGGAGTAAGAGTTCTTGATTATTAATTTAGATGCTTAGTAGGAGTCTAATTTTAACGTTAATTATAGGGAATTTTTTATGGCGTCATTGATGTATTTTAGGGTTATTAAGAATATTTTATGACATTTGGACTTACTGGAACTTTATTCATGATTTATCTTATTGGAGAAACATTTGAAATTTGCTAATCCATGTTTTATGAAACTCTTCTAGTGGATTGTAATTAACTCGACTTTTCTAATGGTATTAAGATAGACTATTATTAAGTCTATACAGGTATTCTTATTGTTGGTTAAATTATTCTCTAAGTAAAATCTTTATTATACCTAAGTGTATTAAAACATTTTCTCAATATTCCAATTAACAGATAAATAATTAAAAATAATTATATATATTATTTTATTAAATATTTCCATAAGTTAATATAACTATTTTTAATTTTACTACACATTCATACTTTATTCTTAGAAAAATAATATCTATCAGAAATCTTCTTAACATTTTAAAAAATATAACTAATATTTAATAATTTTAGTTTATATAAATATTTTATACCAAAAATTGATTTAAAATAATGAATTTCATTAGTAAGTAGATGTTTTCTACTTTTAATTTAAATTACGACGTGCACTTCCACTTCTACTTCTTGGCTAAGTTTATAAGGTCTCTTAAATAATATATTAATAGTTACATTAAATTGTTTTTTGTTGGACTTAAGAATGTTAAGAATTCTTCTTAGAAGCATTATAACTCAATAAGTTTCCTTTTCTATCTTTAATAATTAATTGCTAAACAGTGTCATTTATTGAATTAATTGAATTATGTTTACCATGAAATGATTTTTAATATTCTTATTATTATTATTAAATTTATTATTGCAATTATTATTACTATTGATTTTATCCATATTAAAGAATGTGAAAATAATTTTATTTCAAAGAACCTTAGGATAATGTTGGATAATCAGTACTTTCTTAAAGTTAACTACTTAATTTATGTTCTGAATAGGAACTAGTTTTATTTGCTTCTTTACTATTAGGCTTTCTCTATACAAGTCCTTTATTTTATTAGTTATTCTTATTGTTAAACTAAATTTCATAATCTACTTAATCATATTCATTAGTCTTTTTGATTTATTCATTTTCATATTATTAAATTTTTTGTTTGTAAAAAGTGATATCAGCTATTAATTTTGTGTTTTCCTCATAAAATTTTTGGTTTTCCTTCTTTAAATTCTAAACGACAATATTGAAGCATGTTTTACATTCATAACTTTCTTGGTTGTTTCTAAGAGCTCATTTCGTGTAGCTTCACTTTCATCCAATTTATTTTATATTGATTCTGCATACAATTTCAATTGTTATTCTAACTATTAAGAATTAAAACTATATATTTACTCTTATATGATTTCTGATTTCTCCTTCATATTTAATAACTGTTTATTCTAATTTTTCATATTCATCTTCACCTCTATTACTTTTTAATGATACATTTGGATCTACATTTTATTCTAACTTTCTTAAATGATAGAAATGTTTACTAAACTTTTTTATCTATTTTTAAGATAAGATTAGTGAAAACAACTTTAATTATATTGACTAATTATTGTAAATTGTCATAATCTTTTAATTCCTTTTCAATCTCATTTAGATCATTTTTGGTTTCAATATATTTTTCTAACTAAACTAAAATTCTCTCCAATAAATCCTTTAAAGAAGTCTCTATTTCTCTATCAGAATATGAAACTAAACTTGATTCGCTCATCAACTGTTAATTTATTATATAAAATACTTTAAATAATAATTGATTACATAATCAAATTTAACTAAAACTAGTTATATATTAAGTATTATAGATCATATTTTTAGTTAGTTTTGTTCCAGAAACAAAAAAATGTATATATAATTTATATAAATTAATAGATAAATTTGTCTTTACACATTTAATATATATAATAAATTCTACATAATGAGATTTTGATAGTGATACATTAGTATAGATTAGTTTATAAATGTATTTAAGTTGAATAAAATAAATTAATCAATAGATAATGAAACAAAATTCATAAAATTCATAGAATTAGTAATTTGTTACCAAAACGTACAATGATATCCCCTTCACTATTTATAATCGTTATTAAGGAATTAAATTATTGGGTGCAGGATCATATGGAACAGTTTTGTTAGCTTTGGATATCTATACAAATACTAAAGTTGCAATAAAAAAATTAAATCCATTGGAGGATATAATAGATGCCAAAAGAATGTTAAGAGAAATAAGAATATTAAGAGCATTGAATCATCCTAATATTGTAGCTATTAAAGCTGCTATATATGATAACTCATCATAAGAGAGTGACTATTTTGGCACAGTCTATTTAGTATAAGAATATTATTAGGCTGATCTTCACAGAGTTCTTAAAAACCCAAAAGATTTAACAGATGATCATATACAATTTATAATGTATTATTATGCATCTTAAGATAGGTATTAATTAACTAAAGCAGTGGCATATTTACATTCAGCTTCTATTATACATAGAGATATTAAACCATCAAATATATTAGCAAAAGATGATTGTTCAATAAGTTTATGTGATTTTGGTCTATCAAGATAAATAGAAGAATATGAAGAAGAAGATAATAAAAAAGCATAAAATTTTACAGAATATGTTGTTACAAGTATAAACATACTTTTATTTTTATAGGATATTATAGAGCACCAGAAATCATGGTCTCTTCTCAATAATATTCATTTCCAATAGACATATGGTCATTAGGTTGTACTTTTGCTGAAATGTTAAATGAAGGAAAGGTAATTTATAAATATAAATACTATCAGGTTCTCTTTAAAGGCAAAACTTATGTATAAATGGTTAAAGTGATCTTTGAAATACTTGGTAAACCAATCTAAGAAGATTTGGATTAATTTATTAAGAATAAAAATGCTATGGAGTTTGTCTAATCTTTACCAAGTGTTCCACCATAATCAATTAAAAAATAAATTGATTATTCAAATCCTTTAGCTATTGATTTATTAGATAAAATGCTTGTGATTAATCCTCATAAAAGAATCACTGCTTAAGAAGTATCATAAATCCTTTAATCAGGCCTTAAATCATCCTTATTTTACAGAAATTAGGGAAAAAACAGAAGAATCATCATATTAAGGACATGCTGATTTTTCATTTGAAAATGATGACACTATAAGTTTTGAACAAATGAAAATAATGATTCTTGAAGAACTTAATAAATTAGGTGAAAAAATAGATATTCATGATGAAATTGATAGATTAAAATAACTTAGAGAAAAGAGAAGAGCATAAAAGTTAAAAAAATGATTATATGTATTATTCATTATAAGGCATTAATATCAAATTAATTATTAATTTACAAAAAAGCTTCTTGTTTTTCTTAAAAAATTATCATCATTTACAATTGATCCTAAAGGTACTAAATAAATAAATTTCATCATTAACTCATATTTTTTGTTATCGATTTTTTATGTAAAATTTAATAATATTAATCCATAGATAATACTAGATACCAAGCATAGTATTATTATAATCTATTTGTTATTTTTATAAATTTTACACTATATTAAAATTATAATTCTAAACATTTCTCATACAAGATTGAATAAAAGTTCTCTATTAGATATTATAATGCATAGCTAACAATAGTAATCCCCTCTAATTCATAAATTGGAAAAGTATTGCGATTAGTGAAATTTGATTATTCAAATTCTTATTTAAATGAATTTTTGATATCTACAATTGTAGATATTAACCCCTTTTCTAAACTACCAGATAATGCTTTATTACATACTGTTAAAGTTTTGTCAATTGCCTACATTATTACAAAAAATACCTCTAACTAATCGCAAAGATTCTATTAGCTAAATTTATTGATAAGTTAATTAAAACTATCATCAATATAATGAGAATTATATTAAAATATCTATTAATGAGTAATTTGATCTTCCAATTAAATTATACCTTATTTACAATTTTGATAATATTTATCTATATCATTTTGATTTAGAAAGGTGAAACTTTATCTAAAATATAAGACTTCTCTCGATGCATACATAACTAAAATATTTACATTTAATCTCGTAAGCTATTCATAAAATTAAGCTGCATTCCTAATCTAAACATATTTATTAGACATTTCAATTTCTAATCCTAAATATATAGCAATTAAGATTAAGAAATGAGAAATAATTAGTAAAAATGTTTTTAAATTTAAAAATTCTATTGTAATTATTAACTTTTTTCTATTTTTATTCTAATTAAAATGAGATATTAATAATTTAATATTTGTAAAATGGTTATCTTTTTCTTAAAAATTAAATTTATAATTCAAAATTTAAGTATAATTTTTAATCACTAAATCTTTAAGATTCTAAAGTCTTTAAATTTCTGATGCTATATGAGTATTTTCTTAATTAAATAATAATTATCTTAATTTTTCTCTTTGTAAACACTATAAATAATGCATCATTGAGATCAATAATTAAATAATACTCATTATCAGTATACTATATATCTTTATATCTTATAATTGGGTTTCGTAATATAAAGAAGTTTTAATCACTTGATATAAGGCTTAATTGTCAACATATTAAAAGGCATTTAATAGAGTGTTAAAGTTTTTATATGAATAATAAAAATATGGGCTTTTTTAATCAGCTGTTTATCCATTACTATATACAATTTAAGAATCATATTAATAATTTAGTAAAATTATTAGACTATTTCTTAAATTAAATTCTTATGCACTACCCTAACTTTCATGTTCTAAGAATTATAACTAAAATGATTATTAAGAATAGTGTGAAAAAAATAATTTTTATTCCAAAAATTTTGTGATTTCTGATTTTAGTTTTTCATAACTTTCTATAATTTTGGAATTAGGATAATCTAACAATTCTTAAAATTATTATTCTGATATTAAATTGTAATATAATTCTATGTTATAATTAATAATTGAAAATCTTATTAGAGTAAAAGATGATATTGGTTAAAAAACATTGTTTTTAAAACTCAGTAATTTGAAATCATTGAAAAGAAGATCAAAATTGGAAATGGTTAAAAAATACTAGCAATAAGACAAAGATTTACCAAAAATAATCCAATAATTGATATTATTAAGAATAACAATATCAAAAGACTTTTTCTTAAAAATACATTTGGTAGTTTTCTGCAAGTAGTTAAACTTTAAACTAATAAAAACTACTTATAAAATTTTGATTTTTCGATTGCTGACAATGAGGATTGTAATGAAACAGATTCTGTGTGTTATTCTATATCACTTGATTATTTAACTGTTTTATCTTCTATTCCTTAACTTAAAATTTAATTTTCATCTCCAATTTTAGGAGTAAACAAGATTTCATCTTATTAATAGTTACAAATAACTTATTCATCTTATAGGATTTAATATTCATTATTGTTTTAAGCATTTATAACATTAATATTAAATTTTTCATTAAAATCTTCTGGTTTGTCTATTATTATTGATTCATTTATTAAAGGATGATTATTTTATTTTTATAAATTTTAAATTGTTGCTTCCCCATTGATTTGTTTAATGTTTGATAAAATAATTTAATAAAAAATTTACTCATCTGTAATTTATCTAGATATTACTTCAAGATCACATTAATAAAGTATCATATCTTTTTATGTAAATATTGAGTAATCAAATTTTCTTTAAGTCAACAAGTTCAGCTTTCTTTAATCAAAAAAACGGAAAAAAAAAGAGAAATGTTTTTCATTCTATTTTAGTGAAGAGAAATTATCAAGAAATAAATTGATATTCAATCCATATAATTAATTTGCGAAAATCTTATCAATATTCAATATTTAACAAAAAAGTTCTTCTTCAATATTAATAATTTTATGGTTTTCATCTAAAAATAGACTATAAGCTTCTTCATGTTTTTTTTAGAAAAATATAATTATTTCAATAGATTCTAAATTTAATAGGCTTATATCCATAATCAAATCTATCTTTATACACAAACATGATTGGTGCTCAATGTAAGCTTAATTAATCTATTAATAATATTTGTTTTAGTTTCCAGAGATAAAATTTTCTATTAATTTCTTATGAATTTATTTTATATAGTGTGGTATCATTTGATCAAAGCTTAATTAAATTAATTTATTTGGATATATTGATTAATGATATTTATGTTTGGTGATCTGTATGTTATCTAAATCTTAAATTAAAACAGACATATTTGAAAATTGATTTTTTAAATTTGAAAGTATAGATTTAATTTTATATTCTTCCTTTATTATTTATGGTTAAATAATAGACTGAGCTGAAATTAAATCATTTAATACTTCCATATTGTAAAATCTTAGAATATTTGAATATCTTTAAGCTTTAATTAAGAAAAATTTTTACTTTAGATTTGCTAAAATGAAGCTTTGATAATTTTTAATCCTTCAATTTATACTGATATTGAATTTAAAGCTAACTATTCTAAATTTTCTTAATTATTTTATTGATATAAAGATTCAAAGTACTTAATTTTAGTTTCAATGATTTTGGATAATTTCTCTTAAATAAAAGCATTTTATTTTGTAATTTTTAAATATTCAAATATACTAAGGTGGATTTATTAAGATTCAATTTTTAAGGAAGATCTTTAATTTTAGAGTTATTTTTAAATATCAAGTCTTTAAAGGTCTTAAGCAACTTTTAATACCAGTAACTTGTGAAATGAATTAATTTGAATAGTAGAACGATTTATTGATGAATCTAAAGCAGAATACTACTTATATTTTTTATTTTTATTAAAAATGATTTTGAAAAGTTTATAATTGAGAAGATATTTCTTGTGAAAAAAAAGTAATTAAAGATAACTGAATATCAATGGTTCAGAAATGTTTCTTTTAGTTATTTATAATAATTGTCTTTGATGCTTTTGTAAAAGTTCCTTAAAGAAAATTTCATGAGACAATGTTTAAAACTCTACTTCTTATAATCTATATTTACATCTACATTTACTATCTTAGCATATTGTAGAATGTTTTTATAAAAATAATAGATATACCATGTCAGATTAAAAGATACGTTTGTTTAAGCTTACATTATAAATTATTTAAAACATCACATAATTTGAATTTTATATGTTACATTCTAAAAAATTAATGAAATTTTAAATTAAATCTCTTCTTGCATAATATTAAAAAATCTAGTAAGGCAATATTGATAGCAAAATCCATAATGATCGAATTTTTTGCTAAGGATAGAATTGATGAAATAAAAACTAAAAACTTATAATCAATGTGATTACAGCTATAATCAAGATTACTTAATAATAAGGTCCGTATATTAATTGTTTCTATATTTAGATTTAATATATCAATAAAAAGGATGATATTATTGGTAAAAATATCTAAACGTATTGAAAAAATAAATTGGATTAATCTTATATTAGGATTACTATTTAAAAGCATCTAATAAAAATTCTATAATATGTAAGATAAGAATCATTAATTAATAAATGTTCTCTTTTAAAATCTAATGCCCAGTTATAGGTGAACATGTTTGTAAAAAATAAAAGCGTGATTAGAATCACAAGTATATTAATTAAATTTATTAAAATCTAAAATATATCGTCTAGATTAGCCTTTAGATTTTTTAAACATATTTCTATTGCCATATATCCAAAACCATATTTTATTAAGTTAATTGAAATATTAATGAATTACATCAAAATTTTCATGCTCTAACTTTTACTTATTGTTAATTATAATTTAATAACAATATCTGTTGACCTATTTTTTACTATATTAGAGAAGACAATACAACTTATGATCAAAATACATAGAGAGCAAAATATCAAATATGATTGACTGACAGTAGTTGCTAAATAAATATTAGGCCTTGATATTGATGTTAAAATATTCATTTCAGATTAACCACTGAAAATCTATTCTTTGTTTTATATTGTAATATAAGTAATAGTTTACATTTCATTGATTACTCCTAAACCACATAATAGAATGAGTGGTATATTCCAAATAAATTATTCAAAAATTAATTAGCCTTATACGAAATAAGAAATTTATTTAGTAAATGAAGCCATTTAATCTTAATTAATATAATTTATGAATAAGATTACACTTGAGCTTGAAAAAGTAATAAATAAAAACTTGCTACTCTTATTATTTAATATAACTTTATTTGATATTTATACAATAATATTAAAATCAAGAATTAGATTCAAACAACATTTTACTATTTTTAATTTAAATTATTTTTTCTTTTAATGCTTTGGCTTTTATCATCAAAAGATCTTTCTCTTATAATTTTTAAGCCATGTTGTTAATAGCTTATTCACAATATTCCTAAGCTTGTTATCTTTAATTTAAATTATAATAAAGTTAAGCAATATTATATTAAGTTTATCCCGTTATATATTACTCTTCTAGTTATTCTTCTTACATCTTTAAAACAAAAATATAAAGTTCCAATGCCTAATCATATTTTTTTTATTTATAATATAATGTAGCTATTTATTATTTTAAATGAATTAATTTTTTTGGATCTATTTTTTACTTAATTTCTTTTTTTAATTAGATTGAATCCTAATAAGCATTAATAGCCAATTCTGATTATTTATTTTATCGATAATAATCTCCCAAAAGTTCAAGATAGGTTGATTGATATAAAATAATCTTTGGGTGATAATTAAGAAGTAATTCTAATTTGATCTTCTCCAAACATTCTAAAGTAATTTTTATTGCTTAACCAAAATCTTTTTTTAAGTTATAAATTTATGTCAATTTTAAATAATAAGATACCAAATCTGAAATTGGAAAACCTATCCTCTCCTTTAAATTTATTAATTTTTATAATTATTCGGTATCTTGATTTGATTAATTTGTATTTAAATATTATTCTAATTCTTAAATTTCGGATAGTATTTTATCATTTTCAGCCTTTTTTTGTTTATACTGAAACTCAATCTCTTCGTATTCTAAGCCTACTAAAGGTTAATTGATAATCATTGAACAATACTTTTAGGCTTCTTCTTATTTTTATTCTTCTACATAATATTCATAAATCTCATTGATTAATTGAAAATTGTTCTTTTCATAATATACAATTTATTCTAAAAGCCATATAGTACTATTTTTATTTTCTTTGGAAGAAGACTTAATTTAATGCTATAATAGAGAATATGTGAAATACATAGAGTTATTTTAATTCTTCCTTTTGAAAGTGATTTTCCTAATAAAGAAACTAAATTAATTGTAATTTTTCTTTAAAATCTACAATCTAATTTAGTTACTTCTTAATCTTTTTTAGCAATTCATTTATTTAGGTTCTAAAATTGATCGATACTGATGAGTTGCTTAGTTTTTTGAAATTAAATAAAAATTTTGGATATTATTTTTATTCTACATCATATTATAAGAGGGTTATTAAACTTTGAAATATATTATTTGATACATTTCTGCAAAGAGAGCATTTTGCTCAGAAACTTAATAGGTTAAATTTTCTAAAATTTGATATTGATTTTAATTTTAGATTTGTTAGTTTTCAAGATAAGTTTCTCTATAAAAATCTTCTTTTGTCTTTTCCCATGAAATTGTAACGATTCTGTTAGAGTTTAGAATTTCTTGGATTTTAGGTAGAGCAAGTTTAAATTAGTCACAATTTTGGAATAATATAATTTCTAGTAGATGAGGCATTTTAATATTATTAATAAAATATGGGTATTTGTTATGGGGTATGTGAATAGTAAGCAAAAAATATAGTAAATCAAACTGCAATAGTTACTGAGACAATAAAATAAGGATTATAAGAAGATACAATAATAAGTGCAGAAATTGAATAGGAGAAAAGGTATTTTCATATGGAAACATGTGAAATATATGAAGGAGACATAGTTAATGGAATTCGGAATGGAAAGGGGAGATAAATATGGCCAGATGGTATAAACCGAATGATTTAGGTTCTTATTATGAGGAAATTTTATAAATGATATGGCAGATGGAAAGGGAATATTAGTAAATTCAGAAGGGAATGTATATGAAGGAGAATGGTTAGAAGATGAGGCAAGCATTTTAGAAAAGTTATAGCCATGATAGATTATACTATGAATGATAATGGTTGGAAGACAAATAACATGGTATAGGAAAGGAGATAAATTCAAAAAGTTCTTAGATAAATTAATTTTGTTAGATGAATGCTTTGAAGGAGAATTTGTAAGAGGAATGAAATAAGGATCAGGAAAGTTTACAAATAAATGATGAATAATTTTATGAGGGAAAGTTTTAGAATGGAATTATGCTAGGTAAAGGTATGAAATGAAAATAGTAATATAGAAAAGGAACTTTTACATCAAGAAATTAAAAATGTTATAGAAGAGAATGGAAAAAGGGTTAAATGCGATGGATTTGGAATAATGAAATGGGATGATGGAAAATATTATGAAGGGAATTTTGATAACGGAAAATAAAATGGAGATGAAAAATTTGTATGGAATGGTAAATAATATGTAGGTCCATGAATAAATGGATAATAGGAAGGAGAAGGAACATATTAAAATAAATAATGTTAAGTGAAGTAGGAATTTAGAAGAATGGAAAAAGAATTTAAAGGATGGATGATAATAATAGTAGCAATAGTATTTAATAAACATTTTGAAATTATATTTATTATTAAATTAAATGAGTACACCTCCATCAACAAATAATGTGATAATAACAAAAGTTGAAATGGCAAGATTTACAATTTATTTAGTATCATTAATGGTTTCGGTTTTAATGTAAATGTAAATGGAAGAATAAGGTATAATGAATACATCTGTTTAAAATTCAATGTTTTCAGGAATTCAAAATGTGTTTAAATTTAATAATTAAACACGGTTCTCAATGTTAAATTGGATAGATAAATAGTTATATCATGGATATTCATTGAATTAAAATTCTACTGAAATGTATAGTAGGTTAATACCTGTTACATTTTTGGAAATTTAAACTTAATATGCTAAAATTGATAGTTTAGTTAATGTTTGGGATAAAGATTTATTAGAAGATAAAAGTAACTAAGGATTTTAATAACAATATGTATATCCATTTATATAACGATTCCCACCTTATCCAGTATTCAAAAATATCAGTTTTATTGATGATGTTAGTGGAATTACTTTAGATACCTTAAAATTAATAGATGCTGGTTATTTGACATCTAACACTCATTTACTAAAAGCACAAGCTTCATATTATAGTCCTAATCTATAGATGATTGTAAGCATTATATCTTATAATTAGTGTGTTGTTAGAATTAATATGGAGTTTAGTGCAGCTGGATAATCATATTAATTTATTCAATATGATTCTTTTAGATTGAGTTTTTATTTAAATTAAACTGATTATATTAGAATGGCTTTTGAAATTTTATTTGCTATCATTTATATTAACTATTTGTACATGGAAGGCTACAAAATCTATTTTAAAATTTAATTAGCTTTAAAAGATGATGAATTAAAAGTTAAGGCATAAAAATAGAAAGATAGTCGTTTAAAATCAAGAAAAGATGGGAAAAAAAGAGGAGTCATTTTCTAAGGAGAAGAAGGCAAAGTTTAATAATTAGGAGTTCAAGGGGAAAAATCAGAATCTTCGGCTAAAGAAAATTTAGAAGAAGCTTAAAGAAAAACTAAAATTATTATAAATGTAGTTATCTAACATATTTCTGATATTTGGAGTGCCATCGATGTTCTCATTTTAGTACTTCTTGGAATTGCTGCCTCTGAATATATTAAAGCCATTTCCTCTTAACCATATTCTGAATCTTTAAATTAACTTTTATAGAATGCAACTACTTACTAATCTGTTTTTGAACCAATTTATAGATAGATGCTTAATTAAACTCAAGTTTCATATACACTAAATGATGAATTTGCTTAATAAGCGGATATCTTGAGATTTTATAGAAGATTTTGTGCTGTTGCTTTATTAATCATGTGGATTAAATTATTAAAATACTTTATTAATATCTTCAAACGACTTGTTAGCTATTTAGAAATCATTCTAAATGTTATTGAATATATGATATTTTATTTAGTATTATTGGCAGCAATCCTTATATCATTTTCTTTATTTTTTTACTTTCAATATGGAAGTTAGATTTTTATCACTTCATCTATTGGACGATCTCTATCTTATATTTTAGGGTTTATGATTGCTTAAAATGATTAATTTAATGAATTATTTAAATATGATGCAGTTATTACATTTATTATGACCATCTTATATTATGTTATAGTAATTATCATTTTATGCAATATGTTTTTTGTTTTTGTCAAATAAGAATATAATGAATATTAAATGAAAATAGAAAAACAATCATAAAAAACTAATAATTCCAATAAACATAATGAAGTTGTAAAATATATACATCCTTACTGGTATTTCTATAATATTGTTGAATATTTTGTTATGAGATTTTGGTTCACTTTAAAATTACAACCTTCTAAATTTGATGAATTTAATGAAAATAAAGAATTGTAATATGTTATAAATGAGAGAGAATTTAAAGAAAATCCATAAACCATTGATTTTAATGTTGATTTTGCTAATTTAATTAATCAATCAGTCGATGATGATAAAAATTAAAAATTTTTAATAGAAGAAGAAAAAGAGAGAATTTTAAGTAAATAAAAAATGGAACTTATCAAACTGATTTGGAAAACAGTACTCTTGTTAATAATTTTATCTTTGAATTTTATTCTCTTACAAGAATTTTATAATCCTGCGGAGGCTTATCTTTAAAGTGATTCAATTTCTAGAAAAATTAAATATGATAGATCAGATGCTATAAAATAATTTAAGGATTTAAATACTATTTAAGATATGACAGATTGGCTTATTTTTGGATTTCCTGATCTTTTTGAAGATAATCTATTTGGAAATAATGAATTAGCTATTTTAAAAGGGTAGAATCCAACTATAAAAGTTGAGTAATCTTCTAATGATAGGATCCTTAATTATCAATTATAAGAATATGCTTTTGATAATTTAATTAGAACTAGTTCATTAAATACTTTTAATATTGTTGTTAATGATGTAATTAGAGTAACTATTAGAAGATCCTTAGTAGTAAATAATACAATGGAATAATTTTCTACGTTTGCTCCTGAAACTATGCTGTTATTTTTAGATTCTCCAACAGATAATTTAGGTTCAGATAATGAAAATTATGAAGGCTTTTATGATGCTGAAACTAATTTCACTATTGATTATGATGATACTAATGGATTTGAAGGTAATGGAGGATTAGTTATGTTATTAGAACCTAAATAATTAAGTCCTATTATAGAATCTTTATAGAAAGTCAGGTTAATTGATAGTGTTAGTTCTATAGCAATATAGTTTATTACATTTAATCCTATAAATGCCAGAGGATTAGCACATATTAAATTATTATTTACTATCAATTAATGTGGGACTTTGTCCTCCAAATAAATTGATGTTCAAGGAATTAAAAAGAATTCCTTATAATCTGTTACTGAAATCAGTATTTTAATCTTATCAGTCTCCTTGATTATTGCCCTATGTTATTATTTATATGTGACAATTAAAACAATGCTTCATAAAAATTTTTCTTATGATAGATGGTATAGTACTTATATATTGCTATCATTAAGTAGATCGCAATTATATATGAGAGAGAGACATATGCCTGAATTCATAAGAAAATCACTTTTTTTAATGGATATATCTTAATTACTAAATTTGTTATTTTTGACTCTTCTTGGAGCTTAAATTACATTAATTTTATATTATTTCTTTTAAGTTAATGCTTTAATCCAAGGATGTGAAATATTTGGAACTTCTATTAATGACTTATTACCTTCAACTTTATTCAGTGTAAAATAGGATGTGGATTATTCTCTCTTTTTTAGTTAGGTTTAAATTATTGGCGATAATAGTAAGCTAATTGGAGCCTTTGGATCATGTGCAATATTAGTATTATGTTTAGAAATATTATACTTAATTTCACACAATAAAGATTTTCAGACTTTAACAAATTCAATAAAGTACACCATGGTTCATATGCCATTTATTTTAGTAATTTTATTTGGTATAATTGTTGCTTTTTCATCTATGGCTCATTTGGTATTAGGAACTGATTTAATTTAATATTCTACATTTTTTGGTACAATTGTTAAAATGCTAGATTTCATTTCAAAAATAGATGATATACAATTCTTTCGTCTAGATGATAGAACCTTAGAATTTTATGTAATGATAATCCCATATACAATCACAGTTAGATTTATTATTATGAATATGTTTTTAGCTATTACATTGAGAGGTTATTTGTTGAGTAAAGAAAAATAAGCTGAAGAATAATCAAATTAAAAAACGAATTCTTTATCCTTAACTACTAAAGAGTTTATTATGCTTTCTATTTAGATGTTCACTTTTAAAGAAAAACTTATAAAAGTGGGATCTGATCAATATTTAATGCAAATTATAAAATAGTTCTAACCAATAAAGGTTTATACTTGTATAAAAGACAATATCAGAAATTAGACAAATTTAACAGCTATGAAGGCTTGGGCTGAAGAATGCGCAAAAGAAATAAAAGATGAAAAGGAAATAAGAAAACCACTTGATGTTGCCTGTCATGAATTACTGTAGGCATATATTGATTAAAATAATAAAGGAGAGTTTGATATTTTATAAAGATTGAATACAGATCCAAAGAGAAAACTGATTGAATTTTCTTTGAAATTTACATACCTGAACTACTTTAGATATGCAATTGATTAATTAGATAAATTTACAGTATTTTTTACTAAAAAAAGAGAATAAATAAGATCGATTTTATTTTCAGATAGCAAAGGGGAAGATTTTAAAAAGATGGTCTACATATGTTCATTGGAAGCTTAACTTGAAGAAAATATTTAAAGCATGACATTTATTAAATAAGAACTTTTATCTTTAGAATTTGATATTGGTGAAGCTGGTGAAATTGATAGTAAAGAAAATGTTCTTAAGTCAAAAAGAGAAAAATAATCTTAAAAAATTTCTTTTTAAAACCCTTTGTCAAATAAAATATTTGAAATATCAAAATAAAATAATAATAAAAATTAAACTTAATAAAATTAAGCTGAATTATCTGAAAATGAATAAGATTAAGATAATTAATTTAGAGAATCATAATTATAATAATCTGGAAAAAATTCTATGTTTAAATAAGCATAGACTGTAGAATTTAAAAAAGAAAAAAATGAGAAATAAGAAAACAAAGATTAACAATAAGGTGAAACAACTGAAAAGTCAACAGATGAGAAACCAAAATCTGATCAATAATAATAACCTGATTCAAAGATTCCAAAAAATGTAGTTAAAACTATGTTCTAAACTGGAGAAAAAAAATAAAAAAAATGATTAAGTGGTATAAAAATTTATTTATCCATGTCTATCTAAATCATAAAAATATTATATTTCATAATATAATCAAATAATTTTGATATTAAAATAAAACTAAATATTTAATAATTAATTATTAACGAGTTTTTATTTCTTCAAATGCTACGAAAAGACAGTTCTTACAGAGAGATATCCTTAACAGACTCCATAGAGCAAAAATCATTTTTAAACTTAGCCAGAAAACCATCCAATGCTGATTTTAAAGGCAAAACACCTTTAGGTGTCAAAGGCAAAGATAATAAGGAGAATTCTTCTGCAAGAATTCATTCTGATACACCAACATAAGACTTTTTTTTTAAAAGAGAAGTCATAAAATCAGAGAAATAATTACCAAATGAAAAAGTGGCCATCTTTAATGATGCATCAAGATTTTAATCATCTAAAACGTATATGGAATGTAGGATGGAGTAATTAGAATAACGTAAGAAAACCTAAAGTCCATAGCTGTTGTCAATGACTCCTGTTTAGAATAAATAAATCAGTTAAGAAAGGTACAATCATCTATAATAACCATAATAATAATAACAATCAGTTTAAAGTTCAATTAATTTAACTAGAAAGGCTTCTGTTGTACCTACAAGAGGTTTATCAGCTTTGACTTCTCCAACCCCTAAGGAAGGAGATTTTAATATCTATAAACAGCAGAGTAGTATACCAACATCTTATTTGGATTCAGTTGTAACTCAAAGAAATAGTAAGAATCCTACAGCTTCAGAGCAATAATAATAATAACAATAATAATATTAATCATAATAATAATATTATTCATAATAGTAATAATAATAATAATAGTAATAATAGTAACAACAATAATAAATTTAATAATAGTAACAATAATAATAATAATAACAATAATAATAATAATAAGATTATAAAAATCCATCTTAAAGATTATATTATATAACTTCCCTTATAAAAGCCTTCAAAATGAAAGGTCCGAATTCAGCAAAAGAGCATTTAATCCACAACATGCAGGTAGTATATAATAAATATGTAAAGGGTATAATAATTGCTAAAAAGTTAAAAGTGCCACCAGTAAAAAAGGCTATTATGTTACCAGCAACAGACAAAAAAACTCTTTTATTTGATTTGGATGAAACATTAGTTCATTGTAATTCGAATAGTTTTATACCTGGAGATGTATTACTTAATATTAATCATGAAGGAGAGAAGATGGAAGTAGAAATATACTATATTTATTAGGCTTCCTTGAATATCAGACCATACACATCTCATTTATTATAGACATTAAGTAGAAATTTCGAGTTGATTGTATTTACTGCTTCATAATCCCATTATGCTAATGCAGTTATTGATTATTTGGATCCTTAAAAAAAATGGATAAGTCACAGATTTTATAGAGAACATTGTATTCCTACAGATGATGGTCATTTTATAAAAGATCTTCGTATATTCACAACAAGGAAATTGAGTGATATGTTGTTAATAGATAATGCACCACATTCTTATCTTTATTAGATTTAAAATGGGGTTCCAATAATTCCATATATTGATAATAAATCAGATGAAGTATTAATTATGTTAAGATTGTAGGAATTGAAATCTTTATTGTAGTATTTGATGTAATTTAAGAATGTAAAAGATGTGAGAGAATTGAATATGTAATAAATGAAACTACATCGTTTTTCAGAATATGATGATCCTTAAGAGCTATTAAAATGTGAATTTAATGAATACTAATTATAATCCGTTTTATTATGATTAAATCACTTTTTATTTGTGCCTTGCTTTTAGGATTAAGTACAGCATCTCTTTCAGAGGAAGGTTAAGTTATAGCCTAACTGACATAATTGGAACAAAGTGAATTTGGTCGTTATTTGATTCATACACTATAATTGGAAATGGAAACATCAGATAGTTTAGATCATTTGATAAATGTTCTTGAAAAACTAGAAGGACGTTATTAAGATGATTAAAAAGAAGATGATGCAAATAATAGAGTATATTAAGATTAATGTGACTCAGACATTGGTTAACTTGATAAAGATATTGCAAATAGCTAATATTCAATTCTCTAATTAGAAGCTAAACTAGAAGGTAATCTCATTCCTGCTAAATCAATATAATAAGGTGTTGAAAAAGCTAAATTAGCAGAAATTAAATGTAAATATATTCATTCACATTTTTTTTAGAATACACATAAGAAATTTAAGAACTTGATGATGAGAGATAAGAACAAAATGAAGTTTATGAGGCTAAAATTGCTGAACATTTTGAAGCATCTAAAATCATCAGAGAAGCTTAAGCTATTATTAAAGATGGTCTTTAAAGACCCTCACTTTTAGAAATTAAGAAAAATTCAAAAAGTTCTGTTAGAATTGCTCCTAACATTTTAGCTTAAGTCACTTCAAGTTTAAGTGGATCTATTAATAAAATTAGATAAACTCATAGATTTACTAAAGCATATGCAAGTATTTTCAAAGTCTTGTTAACAATCATGAATAAATCTGAATCAACTGCTGATGAAGGATCTGTAGAAAAGTAAATTTAATAATTTTAAATACTAGAATCATTCAATTATGTAGTGATTTATTAGCAAAAATAGATGATAGTACTAATTTAGAAAGATTTGCTGAAGATAAAAGAGTTTAAGCCTATGAAAAACATAAACATTTATTAAATAGAGATTTATAATCTGCTTAATCTATTCTAGCAAATACTTAAGCAACTTTATAAAGGTTTTTTATATTAATATTTAATTAGTTTGAATGACTAAATTCAACAAGCATAAAATTCAATTGAAACTATTTAATAAAGATTAGATTATTACTAAGATACTAGACAATAAAGATACACTGAATGTGAAGAAGCTGCTTATGATTATCAATAAGCAAGAAGTGCCAGAGATAACAATAAGCAATTAGTTTCTGACTTAATTGGTTTAGTCAATAAACATCTTAGAGTTCTTAGAGAACAATTAGCACTCAGAGTTGCAGCTGGTGATAATATATGAAATACATTTGCATTATTTTCATTATTATTAATCTTAACTTCAAGGGATGATAATTATTACTTATTAATTAATAGACATCTCATAAAATACTATCTTTTTAATTAGAATTTTTTATAAATATAATTTATAAATGATCAATCAAGATAGTGCAGATTTAGACATATAACAATAAGGATTTGATTTTTAATAATTATTTGAAAAAAAATGTATCAATCGAGAAGAATCTCAAAAAGATTAAATATAAAGATTTCATTTTCCTTAAAACCAATAATAATGTTAAGGTGATACTTTATAAGCATTAGTCAAAATGATTAAAATTGAAAAATAAGTTGCAGGAAGAAATAAAAAAAATAAAAAGATTTAATGGAATGAAAAAAATACTAAAATATTTTAGGATCTCTATTAATAATATTCAGGCAATTTAGATTAAATTCTTTTATACTTTTAATAAAACAATGAATTAAATACAAAAATTGATATTAAATAAATCAAAGTATTATTATCTAATCTTAGTTTATAGAATAAATTTAAAATCGAAAAAAAAAAAAAAAGCTTGACTTTATTATCATTGTCTCAGAGAATATCAAAAAACTTTAACTACTAGTTAAAATTAGACTGAAAAATTGATTTTATTGATAAATTTATATTATCTTATATTATTATAACTAATTTTAAGTACATAATTAATTCTTTTGTATTAAACTTTATATATGAATATTTTATAAAAAAAGAGGGAAGAATTTTCAATTAATATTAGAAAATAAAAAAGGGAAGAGTTGTTTAAATCAAAAAGAATCTCAAAAAACTAATATTTACCATTTTCCATTTCGAATAACGATTTATCAGATGTTTATTTCAATGCATATTACTAAAAATAATGTCCAAAGAATTTTCAATATAATGAAACTATTTAAAAGATTTTTAAAATATCTGAATTAGCAGATGCATTTAATGATCGTGATTGTGATAAAAATTATGAAACAACTTTTGATGTTGAAATTATATTTGATATCATCAACAAAGGATACCCAGTATTAGATGTATATTAATTTATTTATATAAGAGAGCCTGCTTACAAATACTACTAGCATTTACTCTCCCTAATCATTCAACATGCAAACCTATACTTAAATATATACCTGATTTATTGAATTTTTTCATTGAGACTCCCTATGAAGAGTTAAAATAATCTGTGTTGTTTATTTTTTCAAACTTAGCAGCAGATTGTTATTAATGTAGAGATGCGATTTTAATTTATGAAATACCATAAACAATATTTAAAACAATTCATTCAAATACTACTGAATTAATTGATGATTTTGCATAAATTCTTATCAACATATCAAGAACTCAACCTTTAATGTCAAATTTTAACCAAATTTAAATGATTAATTTGTGCTGGAAATTATTTCCTTATTTATCAACCAACGAATCTATTGCTGGAATCTTATAATTAATATAAAAAATTTGTACGAAAGATAAGAATTTATTAGATCTGAATTTTATGAATGATCTTTGTCTAAATAACCAAAATTCTGAGCAATTTCTAAACGAAATATTATCTTTAATCAAAATAATGTCATACTTTGACAGAGATAGGTATGAACATATCGAATAAAACATTTTGAATTTTTTAATTCTTAAAATTAACTTAACTTTGATTGATGAAAAATAATAGAAATATTAGTAAAAATAAATTAATAGATTTTTGAGCATTTTTACTAATATGATTGTTGAAAATCCTAAAATAATTTATAATATTCTGAATACTAAAATAATTGAACTTTTTAAATTTGATGAAAAATTATAGGAGATGAATATGGAGATTTTTAGTAACATTTATTATTATTCTTTTTACTATTAGATCGTTTGTGGATTAAATTAAAATTAATTGAAATAATTTATTTAATTATTCTAACCAATAAAACAATTGATAAATTTGTTGGATAAAAATTTAAATGATTCAGATATTATAATTGAAATATTAAGAATAATTGAGATGATCATGTAAAAAAATATTGAATCGATTTGTGTATTTATAGAGTAAAATGGTGAATAATACTTAGCTGAATTATCCTAACATGAAAATGAAGATGTATATAAATTATGCGAAAATCTTTTTGAGATAGTTAAGTGACTTTTATTTATTATTTTTATTTTAACAATAAAATCAATTATTTTATGATAGAGTAGAATGCACAAAATGAGAAATTTCCATTCTTGAATTTTCGAAATTAAATTATGATTTTATCGAATTTTAAGCAGAAACAATTTATTTATAATCCCATTCTAATTTCCGATTTATTAAATCTTCACTAATCTAAATATTTAAATCTTTTTAATCAAAAATCTATTCCTATTATTTACAACTTTATATTTTATCAATCAACATTTATTCTACCTTTTTAATTGAAATGACCTACTATGATAAGTTTTATTCTATATTCTTTATTGATTACTCATCTTAGATAATTTTTTCCAAACCCAAATTGAGATGATCAATTTACTAATGATATTAATCTATTTAAATGTAAATTATTACTTTCTTTTTAATTTGTATTTTATATATAATATATCAATCTTGCAAGATATTATTCAGCTTCCTTAAACTTCCAATCTGTTAAGTATTCTTTTTCTTGTAGATTTTTTTCTCGTAATTCTAGTTTACTTTTTTCTATTTTTAATTAATTTTATTGCTCATCTAATTATTTCTGAACAACAATAAATTATTCTTCTCGCACTTTGAGTTTTTCTTCAAAAACCTTAACTTTTTCTTTAAATTGTTGTTCTTATAATTATAAATGATTGAGCTTCTCTATTATCTAATTAGTTAGTATTCTAATCTCTTTTTCCCCCTTTTTTAATTACTATTAATATTTCAAAGACTTACATTTGCTCTCTCCTCTAAATTTCTTTGTTCTTACTCTATACACTATTTTGTTCTATCGAGTTCTTCACATTTCCATTTATATTTTTCTTTAATTCTAACGAGTTCTAGTTAATTTGAATCAGATGGATTAAAGTCAGGAATACTTTATTTTTCATATTAAGTAGCAAATCTCAACCCTATTTTTTAAATAATATCAGGAATGGTTTGTCTTTAACTCATAAAGGAAGATTTAAGCAGAAATGTACTTGATGATTTTCTCATAATATTTAACAGATCAATTAATTAAATTATATTACAATTCATGGATGGGACTGCAATTACATAGCTAAAATCTTAATTGTAGAAATTGAAAGAAGAGAAAGAAGAATTATAAAATGATGTTTAGGAAGAAAGAGCTGTTGTTGCTCAAATGTAATAAGAATTAGCATCGTTTAAATAATAATAATAAATTTAAGGAGGCCAATTGAGAGATAAAGAATTAGCTCTTTAAGATTATAATCGAATGATTAAAGAAAGTGAAACGATTTTGAAAAAACTTATTGAAACATCTAGCAATTTTCTTAAAACACTGGAGGGCGAAACAAATAAGTTAAAAAATTAAAAAAAGTGAAATAATCAAAAATATTTATAGCAGCATTCTTATTTTTAATTAACAAAAATTTTTAGCATTTCATAATACTTTATATTTGAATTATTTAACAATAATCCTTTTGTTTTACTTCTTTAATTTTATTAAATATTATTGCTTTAATAAATTGTAAAGAGATAATTATATTAATAAGTAAGCTCTATAAATTATATTAAAAAATTATTGTCTCTAACTTATTATAAAAGTGATTTAATAAAAAAATATTTCAAATAAATAAATCAAATTCAATTTTTTCTTTCTAAAATAATGTCTCAACTCTAAATATTTAACTTGAAACTTCAAAATGAAACTAAATCTACTATTCAAAAATCCATTCTAAAAAATCCATAATAGTGTTCAAATCAAAGTAAAATTAGATTGGATTGGGCTGGTAATTAAATAATAAAAGGAGGACTACATAAAATAGTTTTCTTAAACCAAATTGATACTGCTCGAACATTTATTGATTTATTATCAAATGATATTACAGATTCATTAATTGAAGATGTTCATTAAGAATAAAAAAACTTTAATTAGATATAAGCAAACAACACTATAAAAAATCAGTGTGAGCAAAGTTAATAATCTAACTGTTGTTTTATTTAATGATTCATTTTAAACTTATTTACTGAATGAATATATGATAAAAATAAAATTAACTTAAATTATCAATCATTTTGGCAATGTTAAAGATTGTCGAGATTTTTCTTAAAAATATTAAAAATTATATTGTTAAATTAAGATTAATATAACACAATGAGTTGAATCAATTCCTCAATAATTAATCATTCTTATAAATGAGTTGCTAAAATATTTAATTTATGAACTTAAATATGTTTTATTCTTTATCTCAAATTATAGTATATGTATTTTTTTTTTAAAACTTGTTTTAAATTATGAGGTTGAGAAAATGAGTTAATTTTATGAAAATTTTCATATTTTTGAGAGCCAGGTAAGTTTAATATTCATTCTTTAATTTTTGAGTAATAAAATTTCTCAATAATTAAAATTTTATTTAATATCTTCAATTTATTATTAAAGTTTTTTTTTCGATCTTTTCACCACAAAAGATGAATAAATATGTCTATTTTTTATTGGCAAATAATAAAAATATAAAAAGATAAAGAAATGAAACATATTTTTAGTGTAAAATCCTTTACAAAGAATATCAGAGTTTTAATACTCTAATTTCTTTTTCTAGAGTATAATCTAATTAATTCAAGTTAATTTTGCACCAAGATAAAAACTGGCTTCTTAATAGTATACCACAATTGAAGTCTAATTAATAAATTGAGAGACGAAAAGAATACTATTATGGTTAATTTTATTCTATTCTTCTTTTTAAAATTCTGGTATTTTTTTTCTAGAAATCCTTTTCGTCCTTCAAAAACAACACTTATATATATTAAAATACAAGATTTCTTTAAAATAAAAACAAAAATAAATAAATAATTAAAAAGTGTAGAAAATATCATTCCAATTATCTAAATGATGGATTGATATAATTTTAAAGAATTTTATAAACAAAAAAAATTAGATTTTCTATTATTTTAATGAATATTTTCTGAATGAAAGATGAAGAACACTTTTTTCCATAAAATAAACAGATTCTTTAAAGAGTAGTAATAATTGCATCACTGACAACTTTATGAAGATTTTGATAATGAAAAAACAATTAATAAATACCATTTCATCATTAATTGAATCCAAAAACCTCTAGATCTGAATAAGTTATATATAGGAATCCATCCTCTGGATCCTTCTTTTTGTCATATATATCTGCCAATTTTATATCTAAGAATATCTTTATTTTCGATATACCTTCAGGCAACATTTAATTTCCAATATGAAAATAAAGAGATTATTTAGGGGAAATCTATAAAGTATTTTTTAAAGTATCACGAAATTGAATCATACGAAAACCATTAGTAACTAAATATCAATAATTTAAAATTGATAGTACAATTATTTGTTTAAATGCTAGATCTTAGATTTTGGATGCTTTTCTAAAACAACAGGAATCATATCAGGATGTTAACTCATTTTTTCCTTAAATTTGGTTTATCTTTCTTAGACAGTGTATTATTCCCTAAAATTTTTGTATTTCGTTTAAGACTGATACATCTGAATTTGACTTTTTAAATAATAATATACATATAATAAACTACATCAATGTTTATATTTTTTTCCATCAAAGGCTCCTTGAATTTAGGAAAAGGTGGCTTATTTATCCCATTCTAATAAAATATAATTTTAGTTGCTTATATGCAAGCAATTCAAAATCACATAATTATGATAGATTAATGCATAATTATCTACTATATCTAATTTTTAGCCATTATTCTTTTTTTCTTGTTCTAGCATCTTACTAAATTCTTATTCCTTCACTTCTTTAGGTGGAATCCCTCTTTAATGGAGTCGAATAAAATGATTACTATAATAATTTGATAAAGATTCTTACTTTGTAAATAACAACATTCTTTTGCTATCTTGATTATCTGTGATTGCTCCTCTTATTGGATCTTTTAGAAGAGTAATATTGAGAGGAGAATGCATCATATGTTCTTTAGAATATGAATTCATTTACCACAATTATTATTAGAAATCATAATTGTAAATGGCAAAAATATGAGAAGCATAAGTTACAAGTATTTTAATACATTTACCATTTATAATTAAGATATTAGTTACATAATTTTGATTAGATCTGCAATCAATTTCATCAACCTTATTGTTAATTACATTGACAGAAATGAATTTTTGTTAGTGTGGATAAGTAATAATCAAAGTTTTCTTATTAACAAATTTCATTAATTTAGGTTAGCCATGAATTAATTAAGTTATAAATTGTGATTAACCATTAAATTTATGTTTAAAGAGTTTATCATCTTTATCAATACTATAAAATGTATTTAAAGTATGATCAAACTCCATATCCTTGAAATGTGGATAAATTTTGAATTTTTTAAATTATTTATCTACTTCATTCATAATAATAGTTTAATCGCTTTATCCATAACACACGAACTTTTTCGTTAATTTAATAAAATGAGCTGGTTTTTAAAGTTTGAATTCACACCAATATATAGGATCAGATTCGATATCATAAGATAGCAAATCAATAGAATTATATTTATTAATAGCTATGTATTAATGATTACATATGAATTATTCGCTTCTTGGAATAGTGAAGATATGTGTAAACTAATTTTATTATAAGAGTTAACCATTTTAATCTAATTTATAATAACAGATATCAGTATTCAAACCACCAGATATAAGGATATTGTTTTTAATGATTTCAAATGCATATATATCATGAGATTATCCTCTTATTTATTAAGTAATTTAAAATTATGATCCATTGTAAGATAAACAAACAACTTTGCTATCAACTCCACTTACATAAACATTATGAAGATTTGGATACAAAGTAAGAATATCTGACATATGTGTTTAAATTTATTGGATTTCTGTATTAAATTATGTCTCATAAATTATAATACTTCCATTGGATGAAGCAATGAAAAGATTATTATTACAAATGCACAGTTTCCATGGAATAATTACATTAGCTTTGGCTATTTTTGAACTACTAATGTTTAATTGCCATGTTTATTGTTGTAATAATGTTTTATAAGTTAATTGTCTAATGGATCCATTAGAAAATGATGCATAAACATATTCTTTATTGATAGCAATTGATAAGCATTAGCAATCTAATTATTATGATTATTGAATTTGATAGAGTTTATTGTTTTAATACTCAAATTTTCTGATGGAACCATCACTACAAGCACATATAAATTATGAATCAGCTGTTGAAATAGATTGATAAATATTTATATTATCTGGCAATTAAAAATTATTTAAAGGTTTATAATCGTGAATATTAAATAATGAAATTTGACCACTCAAATACGCACATATGAAATCTATGTTGATAATTAAGATATTTACATTGTTCATCTATCCAAAATAGAGATCTAATTTGACTGTTGATAGAACAGCATAGTGAAATTTATGTATAAGTTGGATAAGAATAAATTTCAATGACTCCATTTTCTTTGCCAACAAGCAATAATTGTTAATTCTAATTATTTGAGAGAGCAGTGATAGTTGATGGTAAATACGGAATTTGTTTGTGATATAAAGAAACATGAGCTTTTTCATATTACTTTTTAATCTGTGGTTGTTCTATTTACATTATTTTAATTAAAATAAAATATATATCATGGTATTAATGAATCATTTAGCAATTCTTAACTTTCAATAATAGTATCTTGGTTATCATCTATGACACTTTCTTCAATTAGCATTTAATATGGAGGTAAAGCAGGAGGATGTAAAATATAGCTGACTTCCATATATTACAAAACGGTATCACCTTCTAAAATATGAGATAATATAATTGATTACTTGTTCCATATGCACAATGATAAGTAGATGATTTCTTATCAACATATTCTCCACCAACTTTAACATAAAAATTACCAGCTCTGCTATGTACATCAAATCCTGTAATACCTTAAGCCAATACATTTTAATGTGATTCAAAAATAAAAGAGGAAGGAACTTCTCTTTCAAATCTTTATACTCTCAATTTCATTCTATTTTCATTGTCCAAAAATTAATTAAAATAATTATCAGAACTGCCCAAAGTTCCCATTATTGTAGAATAATCAGATGATATAAAATATGCTATTCTAAGAGTATTAATATGACATCTATCTCTAGTCAAAAATCTAACAGGAGTTGCACTTCCTGTTGGTTTACCTAATTAAATTTAAATAGTTGTAGTTAAAGAATCATAAACTTCCATCTCAGCTCCTACAATAAATGCTACTACTCTAGGAGTTGGATATTTCAAATAATATTGAACCATAAAATCTTAAAATCTAGTTCCAAATCCTTGTCTTAATCGAATCAAATCTTCAAATTGATAATTAACATATTGCACTTCTGCTTCAGAATCTACAAATGCTACCCATCTTACTCTTAAAACTGGAATTATTGCTGGACCATTAATTAAATAGTTTATATAGAACCCTTTTACAGTCACATCAGATACAAAAGTTTGATAATTTATATTTCTATTCTTATTCCATTCTATTTCTTCATGCATTATTAAAACTTAAGGTCGTCTATTCTATTATTCATTATTCTAACCTACTGAATTATCTTGGGAATTAAACTCTTGTGAACATTTATAACGGATAGACAGGTTCTACAAATTTATTTTGTCTATTGATGGTTCTATCAATCCCTGATTACCATTCTGTATAACCATCATACCCTAACTATCCTAATACACTAACACATAAAATTGCTACAATTATTAACATTTATATATTAAAAAAACGATATCAATTTGATAATAATTCTGCTATTAACTCAACTAATGCCTTTGTATTTTACATAAATGCATCAAATGTTTCACGTTTTCCTTATTACAATTAATAAAATTCTTCAACCCACTCTTCACTTTAAATACATTTAATTAATTGCTTTAATTCTTTCAAATTCATTAATTTATCCTTAACTTCTTCAATATCTACTTCTTCTTCTCCTTATTCTTAATCATAGTTTACTTTTCTTTTCCCATATATAAGTTGAGTCATTACTTTGTATAGATCATATCTATTTTAAATCATAGCTTAAACTACATCTTCTCGTTTATATCCTTATTCAATCAATTCCAACACCTTTTTTTTATAATCTTCAGCATTTCCCAATATTAATTCTTTTATCTCTATCTTTTTCTTCTTTTATACTTCTTTTATTGTTTAGATTATTACATCTCCCTCATTTACATCTTAATTTATTAACTATAATTTTGGTTGAAGAATTTTGTTCTTATGAATATAAGTATATTCATCATTTGTAGTGCTTATAAGATTATTTAAATCTTCCACTGTGATTTATTATGGAACTGTAACTTTCATGTTTTCCCTCGTACAAGTTTTCACAATAATCTAAATCATAAATAATTATATTTACTTCAAGAGAATACAAATTAATTCCTATTGTACTTAATAAATCAAGAAAATGAATGAATAATTAGAAAATGATAAATTTTTTATAGATTTGATATTAAGACTGAAAATTAAATTAAGTTGCTAAACATAATAAATTTTATTCATGAAATATTAAGGCTTTGAAGATATAGAGGGTCAAAGGGGTTCACTTGTAAGTGTAGAGGAACTTACTGATCTATTCATCCTCAATAAAATCAATGATGGTCAAAGTATGAACTAAGTTAAAAAATTCGGAGATGATTATGGTTTAGCTCGTAAATTAAACTCGGATATAAAGGTATATAATTAATCTTAAAACCTTTAGTAAGGTCTTGGAACAGAAGCAGATGTCTAAAAGAATAGGCAAACCTTTGGAGACAATTTGCCAGTTGAGAAAGAACCGACAACTCTTTGTGAATTGATTATGGAATGTTTAGAAGACACTATGCTTAGAATCTTGTTATTAGCAGCATTAGTATCAACTGTGATTGGTATAATTAATGAGGGATTGGCAACAGGATGGACTGAAGGGTAAGTTAATTATATTATATATACATAGAGCAACGATTTTTTTTGCCATATTTTTAATCATATCGATAACGGCAGGAAATAATTATTTAAAAGAAAAATAATTCAGGTAATTGAGAAGAAGACTAGATGATGGAAAATGTCAAGTTATTAGAGGAAATAAGGTAACGGAAATTGCAACCAAAGATTTAGTTGTAGGAGACATTCTTTTGTTTAATTTAGGAGATCTCTTTGTTGTAGATGGTATAATCTAAATTAATTTTATAGGTTTGATGATATAAGGAAGTGCTGTTAAAATGGATGAATCTGCAATGACAGGAGAAAGTGATGAGATAAAAAAGTTGCCTTATTAAGAGATGGTTTAGCAAAAGAATTAGTAATTAAATCCAGATGCTGCAAGAGGTCATACAAGTCCATTTTTAATATCTGGAACAAAATGTTTAGATGGAACAGGCTAGATGTTAGTTCTAGCAGTTGGACAAAATACAATATCAGGACAATTAAAGAAGCTATTAATATAAGACAATCCACCAACTCCATTATAATAGAAATTAGAAGGTGTGGCTTCAGATATAGGTAAATTAGGTGTGATAGTATCAATATTTACATTTATTGCATTGATGGGTCATCTTGGATATGATATTTATTAAGGGAAGATATAATTTTAAAGTCTGAAAACTTTATAAGTTTTGGTAGAATCATTTATGATATCTGTAACAATCATAGTAGTGGCAGTTCCTGAAGGATTACCTTTAGCAGTTACAATAGCATTAGCATATTCAGTTGGAAAGATGAAGGACGAATAGAATTTGGTTAAGAATTTATCATCTTGTGAAATAATGGGAGGAGCTAATAATATATGTAGTGATAAGACTGGAACATTAACATAGAACATTATGCAAGTGACTGCATTATATGTTGAAAGTAATACAATAAAGGATTAAGTACACACATTAAAGTCTAAGTTAAATAAGAAAACTATAGAATTAATGTGTGAGAGTATATGTTACAATTCAAATGCATTTCCATAAAAAGATAAAGAAACTAATAAATGGATTTAAATTGGAAATAAGACTGAATGTGCTTTATTAGAATGTGCAGATAATTTTAATTATAATTTTTCTTAATATAGACCAAGTGATAAAATTTTAAGACAAATTCCATTTAATAGTAAAAGAAAGAAGATGAGTACTGCAGTATATAATCCAAATACTAGATTTATAAGAGTTTATACAAAGGGTGCTTCTGAGATTGTCTTAAATTAATGTATAAAGGTTGTGGGTCCTGGAGGTATTGAATAAGCATTAGATTAGAATGCAAGAAATTAAATATATAACAATGTAATATAAACATTTGCTTCAGAATCTTTAAGAACAATTGCAATTGCTTATAGAGATTTGGATCCTCATTCTTAGAATTCTAGTGCATTAGGATAAATTCCTTAACTTACTTAATACAGTTAATCAATTTAAGAAGATGATTTAGATAAGGATTTAGTTCTAATAGCTATAGCTGGTATTAAAGATCCTATAAGACCAGATGTACCTAATTCAATAAAGTAATGTCATGCTTCAGGAGTAATGGTAAGAATGGTTACTGGAGATAATATATTAACAGCTACAGCAATAGCTAAAGAATGTGGGATTCTTTAAAGCGGGAAATAACCAGGATAATATGAGGTTGTAGAAGGCAAGACATTTAGAGAATTTGTAGGTGGACTTAAAACAATTAAAGATAAAGATGGAAATGAAATTAAAGAAGTAGGAAATAAAGAAAATTTTAAAGTTATAGCTAGAGATATGAAAGTAATGGCTAGAGCTTCTCCTGAAGATAAATATATCTTAGTTACTGGTTTAATTGCTGAAGGCAATGTTATTGCAGTTACTGGGGATGGTACTAATGATGCTCCAGCATTAAAAAAAGCAGATGTTGGATTTGCTATGGGAATTACTGGATCTGATGTTGCTAAGGATGCTGCAGATATTATATTACTTGATGATAATTTTAGTTCCATTATTACAGGTATTGTAATTTGCTATTTTAGCTATGAAATGGGGTAGAAATATTTATGATTGTATTAGAAAATTCATTCAATTTTAACTTACTGTTAATTTAGTAGCTTTATTCATGTCTTTTTTAGGAGCTGTCGTTCTTAAAGAATCACCATTAAATACTATTGAAATGTTATGGGTCAATCTTATTATGGATACTTTTGCCTCCTTAGCTTTAGCAACTGAACCACCTAATATTACTGTTCTTGAAAGATAACCTTACAAAAGAGAAGATAAAATTGTATCTCCTACTATGAATAGAACTATTGTTGGAGGATCTATCTACTAAATTGTTGTTCTTTGCATTATCTTATTTGTCCTACCTAAATATATGGACTTATCTATGCCATAAGAATTAATTGGACTTAAAGTATTCTATTTTATTATTTATTTAGTTTCATAAAAATGTAGTTTAAATGAGTATATTCTTCTAATCCTTTGTTGTTATGCAAGTATTCAATTCTATTACTTGCAGATAATTGGATTACAAAACTATTAATCCTTTTACAAATGCATGTAATAATCCATTGTTTTGGGGTGTATAAACATTCACTCTTGTTATTTAATGTGTCCTTATCTAATTTGGAGGTAAGTTTGTTAAAGTTTCTCATTTAACTCTTCAATNGAGATTGTCTTAAATTAATGTATAAAGGTCGTGGGTCCTGGAGGAATTGAATAAGCATTAGATTAGAATGCAAGAAATTAAATATATAACAATGTAATATAAACATTTGCTTCAGAATCTTTAAGAACAATTGCAATTGCTTATAGAGATTTGGATCCTCATTCTTAGAATTCTAGTGCATTAGGATAAATTCCTTAACTTACTTAATACAGTTAATCAATTTAAGAAGATGATTTAGATAAGGATTTAGTTCTAATAGCTATAGCTGGTATTAAAGATCCTATAAGACCAGATGTACCTAATTCAATAAAGTAATGTCATGCTTCAGGAGTAATGGTAAGAATGGTTACTGGAGATAATATATTAACAGCTACAGCAATAGCTAAAGAATGTGGAATTCTTTAAAGCGGGAAATAACCAGGATAATATGAGGTTGTAGAAGGCAAGACATTTAGAGAATTTGTAGGTGGACTTAAAACAATTAAAGATAAAGATGGAAATGAAATTAAAGAAGTAGGAAATAAAGAAAATTTTAAAGTTATAGCTAGAGATATGAAAGTAATGGCTAGAGCTTCTCCTGAAGATAAATATATCTTAGTTACTGGTTTAATTGCTGAAGGCAATGTTATTGCAGTTACTGGGGATGGTACTAATGATGCTCCAGCATTAAAAAAAGCAGATGTTGGATTTGCTATGGGAATTACTGGATCTGATGTTGCTAAGGATGCTGCAGATATTATATTACTTGATGATAATTTTAGTTCCATTATTACAGGTATTGTAATTTGCTATTTTAGCTATGAAATGGGGTAGAAATATTTATGATTGTATTAGAAAATTCATTCAATTTTAACTTACTGTTAATTTAGTAGCTTTATTCATGTCTTTTTTAGGAGCTGTCGTTCTTAAAGAATCACCATTAAATACTATTGAAATGTTATGGGTCAATCTTATTATGGATACTTTTGCCTCCTTAGCTTTAGCAACTGAACCACCTAATATTACTGTTCTTGAAAGATAACCTTACAAAAGAGAAGATAAAATTGTATCTCCTACTATGAATAGAACTATTGTTGGAGGATCTATCTACTAAATTGTTGTTCTTTGCATTATCTTATTTGTCCTACCTAAATATATGGACTTATCTATGCCATAAGAATTAATTGGACTTAAAGTATTCTATTTTATTATTTATTTAGTTTCATAAAAATGTAGTTTAAATGAGTATATTCTTCTAATCCTTTGTTGTTATGCAAGTATTCAATTCTATTACTTGCAGATAATTGGATTACAAAACTATTAATCCTTTTACAAATGCATGTAATAATCCATTGTTTTGGGGTGTATAAACATTCACTCTTGTTATTTAATGTGTCCTTATCTAATTTGGAGGTAAGTTTGTTAAAGTTTCTCATTTAACTCTTCAATAACATTTATTATGTTTAGGATTTGGAGTTGGTAGCATTATCTTCTCAGTTCTTGTAAAATTCCTAATTCCTCAAAAATGGTGTCAAAGTGTTGAACTTTTCAGAGAAGAAATTATTACTCAAGAAAAAATGGATGATACATTAGCTAGTAGATTAAGAAGAAAATCAACTACAAGATAAAGAAATAAAAAAACAGAAAATTCAGATTATGTTACTGTTAAAAGCATGTAATTAAGTCATTAAAGAATATGAAAATATTAAATTTAAGTTTAATTAAGGAATCTTTCTTTTATTATTGTCATCTTTAACATTATAATTAACAATTAATAATAAAATTTATTCATTTAGAAGGTAATTTATCTATATGATGAAACATATGGCTTTCGTTATTAAAATATTCTCTAAATATTTGATTTTCACTCAATTATTCTTACATTCCAGGATGTAAACCAGTTATATAAACTTAAGTACTATTTTCTATATTTTAATATATCTATTATACTTCTCATATTATCAATTATTATAGCTAAACTATCCACTGCTTGAAAATCAAATACACNAGGGTAATGTTATTGCAGTTACTGGCGATGGTACTAATGATGCTCCAGCTTTAAAAAAAGCAGATGTTGGATTTGCTATGGGAATTACTGGATCTGATGTTGCTAAGGATGCTGCAGATATTATATTACTTGATGATAATTTTAGTTCCATTATTACAGGTATTGTAATTTGCTATTTTAGCTATGAAATGGGGTAGAAATATTTATGATTGTATTAGAAAATTCATTCAATTTTAACTTACTGTTAATTTAGTAGCTTTATTCATGTCTTTTTTAGGAGCTGTCGTTCTTAAAGAATCACCATTAAATACTATTGAAATGCTATGGGTCAATCTTATTATGGATACTTTTGCTTCCTTAGCTTTAGCAACTGAACCACCTAATATTACTGTTCTTGAAAGATAACCTTATAAAAGAGAAGATAAAATTGTATCTCCAACTATGAATAGAACTATTGTTGGAGGATCTATCTACTAAATTGTTGTACTCTGTATTATCTTATTTGTCTTACCTAAATATATGGACTTATCTATGCCTTAAGAATTAATTGGACTTAAAGTATTCTATTTTATTATTTATTTAGTTTCATAAAAATGTAGTCTAAATGAGTATATTCTTCTAATCCTTTGTTGTTATGCAAGTATTTAATTCTATTACTTGCAGATAATTGGATTATAAAACTATCAATCCTTTCACAAATGCATGTAATAATCCCTTGTTTTGGGGTGTACAAACATTCACACTTGTTATTTAATGTGTACTTATTTAATTTGGAGGTAAATTTGTTAAAGTTTCTCATTTAACTCTTCAACAACATTTATTATGCATAGGATTTGGAATTGGTAGCATAATCTTCTCAGTTCTAGTAAAATTCCTTATTCCTCAAAAATGGTGTCAAAGTGTTGAACTTTTCAGAGAAGAAGTTATTACTCAAGAAAAAATGGATGATACATTGGCTAGTAGATTAAGAAGAAAATCAACTACAAGATAAAGAAATAGAAAAACTGAAAATTCAGACTATGTTACTGTCAAAAGCATGTAATTAAGTCATTAAAGAATGTGAAAATATTAAATATAATTTAATCAATCAATCTTTCTTTTATTATTGCTATCTTTAACATTTTAATAAACAATTAATAATTGAATTCATTCATTTAGAAGGTGATTTATCTATATGATGGAACATATGGCTTTCACAACTAAAATACTCCCTAAATATTTAGTTCTCACTCAATTATTCTAACATTCCAGGATGTAAACCAGTAATATATACTTAAGTACTATTTTCTATATTATAATAATTCTATTATACTTCTCATATTATCTATTATTATAGCTAAACTATCCACTGCTTAAAAATCAAATACACAAACATAACGGAAACTTATTATAAATATATCAGTCTTTGCTAATTCTTTTATCTAATCTATATGTCCTTTGATGTTAATATAATTTAAAGCTCCATTAAATCTATAAACTGTATATGTTCCATCAATATTTGCAGGTATATCATTGCATTCCTCTTCAAATTCATGAAGATTAGAATCTCTTAAATTTATCTAATAGACTCCTTCCTTTTGATTTGTCATCACTTCTGCAGATGGCTAACTCATCTTTTATGCAAACATAATCAAAGCATGCATACTTCCAATTAGAGTACTTTAAATTGCTCCATAATTCACACAAAGCCATGCTATACAAAATATATAGAATAAAATTAATTTTCTTTATGTTTTGTATAAATTAACATAGTAATGCCAAGGTGGAATGTTAATAATCATATACAACAATTATCCACTTATGATATAAAAAGGTATTTTCATAAAGAATTTACTAAATACTCCATAAAAGAAAAGTATTGATAAAGCATTTAGAATTGATGACCATTAATTTGTCTTACGCAATTTAATATCTAAAATGTACATTCTTGAAGATGCACAACAAGGCAAACCACCAAAAATACCACTTAAAATATTTGCTGTTGAAACACATTATATTTCCTGATCATAATTACATTTAACTCCACTTAAAGATTATCCAGCCCTTGCACAAAATTGATTTTAAATCAAAATAAAAAGTGTTATCGGTATAGCTTCTATTAAAAGATGACTAACAACTTAAAAATCAGGATGAAATTTTGGTCCATCAAATTCTATAAAATTAAAATATATTGTGACTTCTCCATATGCTGATTATAAGCATTTTTCTGTTGGATAAATTATTCCTAAAGTTAATCCTGTCAAAGTTGTTATTAATATCCATGGAAATTATCTAAATAATATCCTACCTAACTATAAGAAAAGAAAAACAGTCCATGCACCAATAAAATAATTTAGATCTCCTCTTTCAGAAAAAGATTTAAACATATCATAATAAGTTGAATAAAGTTCTACACCTCTATTAGAATGATTATCTGTTAAGCCAAACATATAATCACTATATGAGAAGAAGAATAAACTTGAAATGCCTAATAAGAATCCTTCTATAACATAAACAGGAATAAAATCTGATAAATGATGCCATTTCAATAGACCAGCAATATAAATATAGATTCCTACGATAATTGTAATCCAAGGCATAACTTCCACACCATAAGTCTTAACTAATTAATAGTTTAGTCCAATAACAACCCAAGATGGCATATAAATGGAGTGATTACCTAGGAAATGTTAAAAAACATACTTCCACTAAAGAATCCATTAGTTAATGCAGCAATAAATGCAGTTGTGACACCAACTGAAGCGTTGCAACCTGAACTACTACCAATTGTTAAATGAAATGGCATATTTAAAATTGCTTAAGCCATTCCACTTTTCCAAGAATCTCTAATATACGTTAATCCACTTTTAACACTGTGAACCGATAAATGGTCAAAGCTTGATTATTTTTGTATTTTGCTTGGTTTATCTTTAGGGGCTGATTATTGTTTGTCATTTTATTTAAGTGTTGGAATTTCAATTAAAGGTTATTCAGACATTAATAATATTAAAAAAGACATGTAAAAGTTGGTTATTTTTACCTTATTATTACTAACAATATCAGGAAGATTAGATTCATAAGATCCAGCAGTAGGAAAGAAGAATACAAGTTCAAATAAATAAGAGAGTGATGTTATGAAATATAGAAGAGCAGCAGCTATGGCAAAAGAAGAATTTTAAGGTATAGAATTAAGAATAATATTTATTAGAACTATGTGGACTTAATGGTTTTGTATGGAAATAAACAACTTAAGTAGACACATAAGTCGTTTCTGGATTCAATTATAGTATTTATGGTAAGGTTTAGAAAGGAGATTAAACTAGAACTGTTAAGGTTTCATTTTATATTCCAGCAGGATAAGATTCAAGAATTAAAGCTACAGGTTGCAATATTGTTGGTTGAATACAATATATATATATATATTAATAATGCCTTATTCATTTAAACTCTTAGTTCACGATGTATAAATTTAAATTACAGACCCAATATTAATCTCAAGTCCTTCACTATCATTTACAATAGCTAATTATCCAAAAATTATAATTAACGGAAAATCTCCTATTAGTAATATAAAAGGAACTTATGATTAACAGAAATCATTTGGCCATGGAAAATCTATTTTATTGCATTTAAGTTAAGATAAAATGACAGACATCTTAAGAGAAATGCCACTTGAGATATTATTTTTGAATGGATAAGCAATTGTGGCTGGAGCAAGAATTAATCTAGAGCATTTTATTCCTGATATAGATTCAGAATTAAAGTTTAAAAGAGGCAATTTTCATTTACTTGATCATTTTGGTAAAACATATATATTAGCTGATATATCTATTAGCATTCATGATCCAGATAAAATTCCTGATATTTTAAAAGAAGAAAAAGAAAGATAAAACTAAATGATGAAATTGAAATAACAGCAAAATTATTTACAATCATTAGACTAACCTAATGATCCTGAACCTGTTCCAGACTAAATTGTTTATAATAAGAAGTAGAAATAAGACTCTACTCCTAAAATTTAAAATTCTTATCATTATACTTAATCTGAATAAAGAAGTCCAAGAAATACTGAAGATCTTTAATTATAAAACTAATAACCTAAAAAGATTGTTCAATAACAACAGCCTTAATAAAATATACAACCCATTTAACCTAAATTATAACAAAGACCTGTAAGTGCTACACCTAAATCTAATAATGCTCGTAATTCTAGATAACCAAATAGTTTTCATGAATCTAAAGCATCTCAAAAGTAGTCTATTAAAAAACCATTAAAACCTGCAATTAAAGTTAATAATTAACAAAAATAAAAAGCAATCATTCCCTCTAATCCCTAACCATAATAATAAACATTAAAAAAGAATCCTAATTCTGTGATCATACCAGAACCTGATGAAATTAAGGATATTCCAATAACTGAATGGGTTAATTAACTTTATTGTCCTCCTCCTATGTTACTAGATAAAAAAGTATATGTTCATAAAGTTTATAATAATCCTGATGAATAAGTTGAAAAATATGTCAAACCTGCTAAATTCTATTCTGTGGGTATCTAAACTGAATTTTAATTACCATAATTCAAATCTGAACAAATCTAACACAATTAGAATTAATAAGACTTTACTCCTAAAGATAGAATTTAAACATAAACAGTTGTATCTGATAATTATCAAGAGGACTTTGAAAGTTTTGTTTAATCTTAATTTTCATAAAGTCAATAATTAAAGTAATCTAAAACTCCCAGAAATTAACCAACATCCAATAGAAGAACTAATTCTATCTAAGAAGCTGTTGAAGAAGATGTTATTTCAGATATCTATTCTTAAGATTTTGAATAAATTAGTTAAAGTTAAACTTTTAAAAGAAGTTTATCAAAAAAAGATGATATATCTGATTCATATATTCCAGATTTTGAATCCATCAGCCAATCCTAATAGTTTAGGAAAAAATGATTTTTAATTTCTTTATATTTATTATATTTCTTATGGGTAACAAATAAACTCCTGAATAATAGTCCATTTAAGCTTATATTAAACATCTCAAAATTAAAAAGGAAACCATAAATTTAAGTGGAATACAATGTATGAAATATGACTAAATTATTATGACTATTAATTAATGGAAAAAATTAGGCTAATAACTTTTACAAATTTAATAGGATTACCCTTTATATAATGCTAGAATTAAAAAAATCATTTCAGAACTTAAAATATTCATTTAAAATATCAATTCTGAAGAAATGATTAAAGCACTTTAGAATAAATAAATATTAGAAGAATTTTCACGTTTAGGTAAAGGTAACCTAAATTTTAGATACTAGTGAAAGTAGTCCTAACTTAAATTTAAGTGAAAAAATATTAATTGATCAATGCCAATTTCAGGTCTAATCATTAATGAAATAAACAAGGATTAAAAGAAGAATTTTAAATAGTATTATAGAAATTAAAAAACAATCAAAGTTAAAGAATTTAGTAGAAAAACAAATATTATAAAAAGATCACTTTATTATGACCATTATTAGAAAATATTGTTAGCTTGTATTATCAAATTTTCAATAGATAAACGTAAACAATATTAATTAAGAAATAATCGATCATTAGTAATCACTTCGATTTATCAATAAATTTTAAATGAAATTACTTACAGAAATTTACATGAAAGATATTGATCCTGATATCACATTAAGAACTATTTTCTCCTATAATAACATTTTCCTTCATTATCTAAATTTCTTAAAATGTGTAAATATGGAAGAGTTACAAGTTTATGAAGAGATGATAAAACTTAAATAAAATATCACTCTTAATGAATTAGGGGCAGAATAAGTATTTTGGCTAAGCGAAAAGAAAGATCCTTATTCTTAAGTTATTCTATAATTAAATTATATTTATAAATAAATATGTCCTGTAAAAAAATTTGAACTTATTGGAAAACTTAAATATACTATTTGCAAGGTATAATTCAAATATATCATAAGTGTTTGGATGAATATTATAGTGAGCATCCTATGGAAAAATAAAAAGGAATATAAGTTGATAGTGATCACTTTTTAATAATTTTGATTTACACTTTGATTAGATAAAATTAACCTAATTTCTTGATTCATCTTAAATTCATATAATTTACAATGTCAAAAGAAATCGGTAATTCAATAGTTTTTATAAATCTTTTTAGAAATAGATAGAGGATAAAATTCTTGGGTTTTTGTAAGTCTCCTTGCAGCTGTTACATAAATTTAAGAAAAAGACATGTGCAGAGATAATTTATAAAATTGTCTAGAAACTGTCATTTAGAGCTAATATATAGTTGAAGGAATATGATATGTATTTGATGTAAATTAGCTGAACTTTTTAATATATTTCTAACAAGTAAATACATTTGAAATCAAATATTAATAATCGATATTTATATCTTAATTGTATAAGAATTTAATTATATAGGAATCATCATACTTTCAATGAAGATCAGAGTCTTCAAAAGAATGTTTTCTTCCTAAATCTAACTTCCTTCCTTTTAATATCAGTGGATTATTAAAAATACAAAATTCTTTTATATTTACTTCAGAGGGACTTACTTCAGTTGTTGATAGGAACCTATCTTCTTCATCTGAACTATCAATTTCACCCTTTGAAACGAATACTTCAATTATTTTTGTTTTCCTAATAAATAGTCATTTTAAAATATTACGAACGATGTTCTTGCTATTTTTTAAGTGGATCTGTTTTCATAATTAGACCTAATTGTTTTAAATATTTGATGATGCTCTATTCTTTTTGATAAAGAGCAGTTTTTTTATTATCTTTGTTATGAAACATAGGTAGAAATTCATCTAAACTATCTTTCGAATTAAAGGATTAAATAGCAAACATTAATTATTATTATCTTATGATACTATATATTATTTTTTATATTGTTATAATGATTCAATATTTTTATCTACGAACCCCTGCTAAACATGCTCTATATATATTTCTAGGATTTTCTGGGAACATATCAGCATGAATTCTTAAATCTTCAATATTATCTATAAAATGGAATTGCAATCATAATGATACCTAATTCTCCTTTTTTTGTCCACATAGCTTCAGCTGTATATCTTTTACACATGTCTTCAGCTTCTTATCTTAAAACAGGATCATTAACTCTACCAGTAGCATAATCACATCCTTTCCAACAGATTTAGATAGATGGGTTGTACCATGAAAATACATCTTAACACATTGCATAGCAAGTACCACCATTATACCTTAGAATTTATCCACCTAAGATTATTTTTTAGGATTACCTGTTGCCATTTTTGATAATTAAAAAAATAAAATGTTATTGTATAGTATTATTATATAAGTTTAATAAATATTGTTCATTTAACTGTGTAATGTTAGAAGCAGGTAAGACTCATAAGGATTGATAATGTCTGTCTAATAATTGGGATAAATAAAATAGTTATTATTAATGAGAGTATATATAGAGAGTCATTAAAAAATTAAATCTTTAAATTTAAATAAAAACAATCAATGTCTAGCAATAAAGAATAAATCAAGGCTGAAATTGATGAGAATAGAAAGAAATTAGCTGAAAAATTTGGATAAACAAAAATGGGTAGCACTTTGGCCAGAAGAAAGCATAAAAATGTTCATTAAACTTAAGTACGCAATGGAAATAATCATAATAGATAAATGACGATAAGAAGCTTAAATAAGTTATCAAGAAATTTGGAGTATAACAATTAGGAAATATTGATGAAGTCAACTTTTTCAAAGATGATAATACAATTATTCACTTTTCAAAACCAGAAGTCCAAGCAGCTATTGGAAGCAATACATTTGCCATTTTTGGAAATCCTGAAACTAAAAAGTTTGCAGAGTTGATGCCTGAAATTTTGAATCACATTGGTCCAAACTAAATGAGTCTTCTCTAAGAATTAATGAAAGAAAATTAGAATAAGGTACACAATTTAAAAATTTTAAGGAAAAAGTTGAAAAAATTGCTGAGGCTGATTAAAAAGAGGAGGATGATATTCCTGATTTAGTATAAGGATAAAACTTTGAAGAAGCAAGTAAGAAAGAATGAGTTACAATATAATATATTATGTATACCATCCATTATATTATTAACCAATTTCTATTATAATGCAATATAAATGTAATTTGATGAAATAGAAGATCATATCTGAGATTGAAATAAGTATTGATAAAGATAGAATTAAGGAGTATAAGTATGTGATAAAAGAGGATATTGATTGTGTTAGTTTTTGAATATTTAATCAGAATTGGTAGGAGAGGTGAAATTGGATAATAGATATCAAATGGAATGAATGCATTTGATATTATAATTAATTTAATTATTATTATGGTATTGACTGCAAGGCAAAGGGATGAATTAAATTAAGCAATACATCAATATTTATTGATAAGCTATCAATAAAGTGCATAGGTGTTTAAAGTAGAAGCAGTTGTTAAGGATGGATAGATTGAAGCAGATTTATTGGAAAAAAAATGGAATTCAATAGTAAGGTTATCAAAGAGAGTAATAACATTGGAATAGCAAGTAGAACAATTGAATGAATAATTAGCATAAGCTTAAGCTGGGAAATTACCATTTAATAAATGTACAACAAATAAAGTTAAGATATAGCTGATGATGAATAGAGATTGATACCAATAGAGAAATTTAAATTAGAAGGACATAGAGCAGGAGTGAATTGTATAGCATTTCATCCGTAATACTAAATTCTTGGTTCAGCAAGTGATGATGGTAGTATTAAATTATGGGATTACGAAAGCGGTCATTTCGAAAAAACATTAAAAGGACACACAAGTAATGTAAATTGTTTGGCATTTGATCCTACTGGAAAATATATTTGTAGTGCTAGTAGTGTATAATTAAATTTGATAATAAGGATTTATCAATTAAATTATGGGAATTAAAAAACCATACATGTGTTAAAACTCTAATTGGTCATGAACATAGTGTATCAACAGTTTAATTTTCTGATCATGGAGATTTTATATTGAGTGCTAGTAGAGATAAAAGTATCAAATTATGGGAGGTCTAGACTGGATTTTGTAAGAAAACCTTTTCTGAGCATTAAGAATGGGTCAGATGTGCTGTATTTAGTAATGATGAAAAACAAATGGCTTCTTGTTCTTAAGATTAAATGATATATATTTGGGTTATAGATAGTGCTTAAGTATTGCATTAATTGAGTGGACATGAACATGTAGTTGAATAAGTCAAATATATTCCAGAACATGGAGCTAAATAAATATTAACATAACAATAATAGCAAAACATTTAAACTATTAATTTATTAGTTTCTGTTTCAAGAGACAAAGAAATTAAAATTTGGAATACTATTTCTGGTACTAATCTATTTACATTATCTGGACATGATAATTGGGTTAATGGAGTCTCTTTCCATCCAGATGGAATTCATATGTTATCTGTATCAGATGATAAGACTATTAGAGTATTATTATCATTTATTAGAGGTTTGGAATTTGAAAGAACAAAAATAAAAAAAGAAAATTGAAAATGCTCATGATAAGTTCATTTTGAAATGTGAAATTAATAAATTTATATTTGCCACATGTTCTGTAGACCAAACAATTAAATTATGGCTATTAAGTTGATCAAATAAAAAATATTTATCAAAAATATGTTAAATACATTTATTAATTCTATATTATAATTATGATATATTAATATAATATAATCAGAATCTCCTTCTTAAATTCCATACTGATTAAACATATTATTCAAACTGAATATCATCTTCAATTAACACATTTATATTATTATAATACCCAATGAATTCTTCAAAAGTCACGTTAGGATTCTTTACATAATCTCCTCCAGTCTAGATTTATTATTATTAAATCTTACAAAAACAATATGATGTTATTCAAATGTGTCTATGAATTCACATAAAACATCATCTTCTCTTTTTCTATTAGTTCTTACATCAGGATGATCTTTTGCATTAAATTATTCTATTTTAATTAAAATTTTAAATACATTTAACTATATCAATTGTTGTTTTTGGAAGAGATTCATAAGCTTGTTAAACAGCATTAAATTTTCTAAGATTCATTGTACCTTAAATTTATTTGATAAATCCATCATAATTCATCATTCCATTTGTTTAGAATTATTAAAAAACTTCATCTAAAATTTAATCACTAACTTCTAATCTCCATTATTTAAAACAATTTTTCCATTCTTAATATGAAAGTGCATTCAAATGAGATTTATCATACAACTAAAATCTATATTATATATTTATTAATCCTCTTAATCCTCTTTAAGATATTTTATTTCTCAAAATTTAAACACCATCCATCTTTTATTTGACAGATTTTACACTTTATTCTCTTTCTTATTATTATTATTATTATTATTATGATTATTAAGAAATTTATGATTGAGAAAGTGGAATTTATTAAATTTAAGATCCATTTTAATTGATTTTATTATCTTCTAAAGGTTTGAATATATTAAATGAAGCTGGTTAATTATAACCAACAGAAGGTCTAGATTAAGCTAATTATTCTTATTAAGTAAATGTTCCAAAAGGTGCATTTGCAGATACACTGCCACCTTATAAAACATATCTATGATGATCTTATAAATAACTTCTTTTATGATCTGGTTCAAATACTTATTTATTACCAGCATGATGACTTTTATTTCCATCTTATAATAATCTAAATACATTAACAATTATTTATTCGAAATATTTATCATCAGGTATAGAAGCACTATAATTACTAAAGAATTCTAATAGTTCCTCTCTTGAAATATTTTCATGACCAAATCCTCCATTAATATTNTATTTGCCACATGTTCTGTAGACCAAACAATTAAATTATGGCTATTAAGTTGATCAAATAAAAAATATTTATCAAAAATATGTTAAATACATTTATTAATTCTATATTATAATTATGATATATTAATATAATATAATCAGAATCTCCTTCTTAAATTCCATACTGATTAAACATATTATTCAAACTGAATATCATCTTCAATTAACACATTTATATTATTATAATACCCAATGAATTCTTCAAAAGTCACGTTAGGATTCTTTACATAATCTCCTCCAGTCTAGATTTATTATTATTAAATCTTACAAAAACAATATGATGTTATTCAAATGTGTCTATGAATTCACATAAAACATCATCTTCTCTTTTTCTATTAGTTCTTACATCAGGATGATCTTTTGCATTAAATTATTCTATTTTAATTAAAATTTTAAATACATTTAACTATATCAATTGTTGTTTTTGGAAGAGATTCATAAGCTTGTTAAACAGCATTAAATTTTCTAAGATTCATTGTACCTTAAATTTATTTGATAAATCCATCATAATTCATCATTCCATTTGTTTAGAATTATTAAAAAACTTCATCTAAAATTTAATCACTAACTTCTAATCTCCATTATTTAAAACAATTTTTCCATTCTTAATATGAAAGTGCATTCAAATGAGATTTATCATACAACTAAAATCTATATTATATATTTATTAATCCTCTTAATCCTCTTTAAGATATTTTATTTCTCAAAATTTAAACACCATCCATCTTTTATTTGACAGATTTTACACTTTATTCTCTTTCTTATTATTATTATTATTATTATTATGATTATTAAGAAATTTATGATTGAGAAAGTGGAATTTATTAAATTTAAGATCCATTTTAATTGATTTTATTATCTTCTAAAGGTTTGAATATATTAAATGAAGCTGGTTAATTATAACCAACAGAAGGTCTAGATTAAGCTAATTATTCTTATTAAGTAAATGTTCCAAAAGGTGCATTTGCAGATACACTGCCACCTTATAAAACATATCTATGATGATCTTATAAATAACTTCTTTTATGATCTGGTTCAAATACTTATTTATTACCAGCATGATGACTTTTATTTCCATCTTATAATAATCTAAATACATTAACAATTATTTATTCGAAATATTTATCATCAGGTATAGAAGCACTATAATTACTAAAGAATTCTAATAGTTCCTCTCTTGAAATATTTTCATGACCAAATCCTCCATTAATATTGTGTAATAATTGTAAAGGTTCAAAAAAGTCTTAAATTATTTCATCATCACTTTTCTTTCCATTCTTTAGATCTGGATGATTTCTACAAATAAAATTATTTCTTAATGTAGATAATGTAACATAATCATTTGTTCTATATTTTTCAAATAATTATTCTATTAATTATGTTCTCTATTATGGCATTTCACCTCTCAAAACAAACATAAAACCCCATAAATCTATTAAACCTGATTATTCTCTATCAAAATATTAAAAAACAAGATCTATTTCAGGATCTGTCACTTCAATTTTATGATCTCTTATAGCTTTTCTAAATTCAGTTAAATTTAACATCCCATCATGATCAGCATCTAGTATCTTTCCAACTCTATATAAAGAAATAAAGCCTCTTGCTCCTCTTGAAATCACTCTATTTCTTATTCTCTATACTATTAATTCAACTTATCTAGATGTTGATGACATCTGAGATGCATTTGATTAATGAGATTTTACTGATTTTGGAACTGATTAACGTTATTATTATTATTATTATTATTATTACTATTAATAAGATTTTACAGATTTATCTTAAGATGGAGAAAAGTTTAATTATTAAACAATTTATGGATTTGTTATTATATTCTATTATGATTCAGGTGAATAATTTTATTATTATTATTTTAAACTTTTTGGGGGAGTATCATATTATGGCACTTATTATTAATATTAATTTAGATCCCAAACTGATGTTATAATTGTCTTAAAAATTTCATCATTTGTCACATAAAATCCAAAATAAGAATAAAAATCAAAAAAATCTTGTATTGTTAGAACTTTAATTCCTCTTAATTAAAGATAAACACTCAATCCTGATAAAAATTCTTCACGAACATCATTAGGAGATCTATTTAGTATTTTAATTTCAGGATGTCTATCTGCATTAAATCTATTAACCAATTATTATGGGCTTATTTCTCTTTATTCAAATGTATAAAATACATCTGACACTACTCCTTACCTTGTTTGATTCAAATATTAACCCTTTATTTAATTAATCAAATTTGAAGCACTCATATACTCTCCATTGAATAATTAATATAACCCATCTACATCTATATTATTTCTTTTCAAATAATCTTGCAATTGTTAAGCAGTAAACTAATTTGGTAAACTAATCGCTAAATTCAAAATGCCTAATGCTCCTTTTAATTATAATTTTAATCTTAGCTATTCTAAAGGATTTCCTATTTGAACAATCCTTGATTCTGCTTATTCCTCCAATGATTGTTTTCCAACAACTCTATTGATAAACTCCTTATATTACACTTATTCGTTTACTGAATAAGTTGACCAAAGTCTTTCTCCAAACTATATTTATCAAATTCTTATACTTCTTAATCTGAAATCGTAACACCTGCTTTTGCTATTGCTTTCAGAAAGTCTTGTTTCTTTAAATACCCTTCATTGTTGAGATCAAAGAATTTGAAAATTTTAAGTAAAACTGTTTCAACTCCAATTCTTGAAGAAGCTTTGAATTAAAGTTTTGTTACAAGTTCTTTTTCAAATTGCTAAATATCCATTTTAACGATAATTTAAATTGTATTTTTAGAAATGACATCTCGTCATAAGTTTACTAATAATCATCAAAGATATTTTGTATTTTTTATCAATTTTAGACAATATCCTCAAACAAAAAATATATGAACTAAAATTATTTACCTTTCATTTATTATATTTATAATCTCAATTAATTTTTAGACATTTTTTAAGATATTTGATTATAATAAATATACTGATAGAGGTAGTTGTAGATCTTCACAAATTAATAAAATAGATATAGATTACTTGAATTTCAATCAATTTATAATCATATATTGGATTCAAGATTTTATTATATTAGAACAGAAATTTAATCTAGATACAACTAACTTTTTGAAAGAGATTTGGTTTTTATTCTTTAATATATGGTGAATTTATAGAAATTTTATTGATAGCAACTTATTTACGAAAATATCATTTCAATATGCAACAAAACCTTAATACTATTCCAAATATTAATAGATACAAATGGGCTTTTCTTTTGACGAATATTGCAATTTCTAATTAATTTATTCTATTGTAGATCATAAACTCTTAAATCAAAATGATGTAAATAACAGCTAGATTATAGATATTCCAGCCTTTTCTTTTTTTTTTTAAATAATTTGTCTCAATTTATATTAACAACATATAAATTTTTGTGTTTATTTCTAAGTATTTTAAAGCATAGTTATTTTTTTATCTCAAATTTAAAATATCGAAAGAAAAGGTTTATTATTTAGAAAGCTCCAAAAAATAGTTTCAGGAAAGCCTTAAAAATTAATAGGCTCTGTTCCCTAATTATATGAGATATTTCTATTCTATCATTAGTTTATATTTAAATTTAAATATAGAATTTTATTGTAAAAGATAATTTTAAATGTTTATATGTTTCAAAAGTAATAAATGTTAATCATTTGTTTAATAGATTTAGATGTTATGATCTTGTTCACCTAAAAAATATATATATTGTGAATCAGGTTTAAGTAAAATTCATTAGGATAATCTTTATGTTCAATGATAATTAGATTAGTTTTTAAATTATTTACAGTAATATGATAATATTCTTATATTTTTCAAAAAGGAGATGCTGCATAAAATTGAATTATTATTTGAAATGATCAGGTTATTAATAAAATATTACCTTAATTGGAATGTTTTTTAATTTAATTTTAAGATTTTTGGAGAATACAAACATATTATGATGTGATTGCATTTTATTAATAAAATAAAATGGAGTTTAATTTGAGAAATGAATAAATGATAGCATACCATAGAAATAGAGAAGATTATGAACCTTAACCAGAGGATTGTTTATAATTTGCATATGGGGATCGCAGATATGTGAAGATGACTAATTAAATATTTGCAAGTGATGACATTTTGAAACTGAAGAACTTAGAGGAAATAAATGAAGATTTGTATTTATGATAATGAAAATTATAATAGTCATAGAGGAGACTTTATAACATTGGCATTATTATCAAGTGAAATATTAGATGTTTTAATGAGTCACTTATCAAATGTTCATGAACGAATTAGAGAATTATCTTCAAGTGCAATTGTATAATAATTAGAATAAATATTAAGGTGTTAATAAGTTCAATAAAATTTGGAAGGGATAAAATAATGGAGAAGTATTATGTTCCTACAATAATGAAACTTCTAAATGATTAAGTAGTTAATATAAGAAAGAATGGATATCTTAGTTTATTGAATATGACAGAGTTTTAATAAGGTAAAGTTATTAAGAATGTTTAGGAGTTGATCATGTATATGCATAGGGAATTTTGGCACCATTAGTAAATAAATTAGTGGAAGAGAGTGTTGAAGATTTATTAATTTTGGATTTATAATTATTAGAAAAGATATTATATTGTGGAGATGCATAAGTGGAAGTGTTAAAAACATAAGCAATTAAAAGATTAACTTAATTATTAAAAAGAACAAACTTTAAATTAAGATCTTTAGCATGTAAGAATTTGGCTTGTATTTCTTATGATGCAAATGGAAAATTAGAAATAATTAATTAAGGATGCGTACTTGAATTATGTGCAAGATTATTAGATGATAATAATGAAGTTATAACAAATGCAACAATAGCTTTGGCTAGTTTAGCATAACATAATGAATGTAAATTTTAAATGATGGATAATAATTAACTTGATATTGTTATTAAATTACTTAGTCATAAGGATCATTAGATTAAATTAAATAGTGTTCAATTAGTAACAAGTCTTGCTGAACATCCAAAAGGAAGAAAGGAATGTTATAAATGTTTACCTACTCTTTAGAACTTTTCAACTGATCCTTAATATGAATACATAAGTCCATATGCAATCTAGGCTATTGAAGTTATTAAATGGGAACCTTGAAAAAATAGATTAATTATATATTTCATATTATAATATATTAATTATGGAAAGAGATCCCTTTTATCATAATGAACATTAAAATGAATTACATCCATACAAACCAAGTAACTATTGATAACAAAATAAGTTTAGGAATAAACATTCTTTGAAAGATTTTCATATAAATCTTTAACATTCAAAACTACTGTTGTTTAATTCATTATATTCTTTTTAACTATTTTTCATACTGTTTATTTGACTGAAAAATATTTGGATGAAGATGAAGATGAATCAGATATTTATAGTTTTGAATGTGTATTATACACTTGGGGTTCAAAACATACTCCATCAATTGTATACCGTTTTTAATTTTGGAGATTAGTCTGTCCTATATTTCTTCATGGATCCTTTTCTCATATTATAGGCAATATGGCTGTTTAATTATATTATGGATTTATTTTAGAACTAACTCATGGTTGGAGAAGAGTTTCAATTCTTTATATTGTGGGTGGAATAGGAGCTTCTTTGTTTTCATGTGTTAGATTTTATTATGAAACATCAGTTGGTGCTAGTGGATCTATTTTTGCTTTATTAGCACTTGAATTAATCTATTTTATAACTGCATTTCCTGGAATTGAACCAAAAAGAATTGTTGTATTCATTTTATTAGCTCCCATGATATTTTTATCATTTATTGACGCTCCTCCTTAAGTTGATATTGCTGGTCATTTAGGAGGACTTGTTGTAGGATTACTTATTGGAATTGGATATGCATTTGCTGATGCATAAAGCAATTTGTATTTATCATTATATATATTCATAGAAAAAAATAATTTTAATACATATTTTATGGTTTGGTTGGACTTCTGTTCATTTATATTTTCATAATATTATATCAAAATAAATTAGAAGATGAATAAATATGCAAAGGAATGAATATTATTTGAATTATTATATTATTTTTACATAAACTATAATATTTATAAATGAATTATGTAATTAAATAAACAGAATAATTTTTGAGAGCACTCAAAACATGTCATTCTATTGATTAGAATTTAAATTGTTACTTCTCAAATAATGGTATAGATAAATATATTAAATTTAGGAATTCTATTATTAAGCAATTATGAATAATATGAAGATGTTGATACTAAAAAACCCACTTTTTTTTGTTATTTCAATTCTAATTCATTTGAATCATTTCAAACCAATTCCATTCATTATAAAATGCCTCAATCTTTAGCTTCAGATCTATAAATCAAATTATAAAAACTCAATGCCTTATTAGATAAATTAGTCTTTGAAATTAACATTTTATAACTATACACTAGTCTAAAACCGTTTAAAAAATAAATTAAAAAAATAGAGATTTAAGTCTATTACACTATCTCACAATTAAGAGTTATACAAACATTTAAAATGATTGTTTTTTTCAAGGATTCATTTTTTACTATAGAATGCCCAATTATTTCTTAATAAGAATAAATCTAACAAATGGAATTGATAAGGAAATATATGGAAAATAGAAAACATTTTGATTTATTAGAAGTTGATTCAGAAATCTCAGAATACTTAAATGATTTTAATTAAAAAGAAGCAATTTAATTAATTTTGAATAGAAATAGCTTAGAAATTAATTTAAATAGCTAAAAATAGGAAACATCTCTTGTTTTAAATAGTGGATTTTTAACATCATATAAATTTGATGATTTTATAAATACTTATAAAAATGTTAATACTATTAGCATAGAGCCAAATGTATTAACTCCTTTTCATGGATATGGATTCAAAATATCAATTTCAAAAGATATAAATCAAAAGCCCAGATTATTTATTTCTTAAGATTGGCAAGATTAAATAAGTATGGTATTGAAAACTATTACAAATCTAATTAACAAAATAAAAATCATTTCAATTTTAGATGATGAAAATAATGAAGATGAATTGTATAATTTATTTCGTTTTCAATTTTAGACTTGACATAATTGCTGAATATTAGACTGATGGAGTATAAGTATAAGAATTATAACAGCAGAACTAACAACAATTCGAAGAATAATAGATCAGAAAAAAAATAAAAATGAATTTAAAAAGTTGATTTACATTTTATATATAAAAAATGCTAATCTATTATGTAATTATAATATCGTGATGAAAAAGATAATGTGAAAATTATTGTACTTATTTGTAATAATAGCATGATTAAATCACTTTTTCTATGTATTTTTAACTTTTGGTTATGCTTAAGTTCCTGCTCTAAAACCATTCTTTGCTCTTCTAGCAATTGATTTCAAATATCTCATTCTTCCTGTTCCAGTTGATCTACGTCTAGCAACCTTTTCACCCCATCCACTGTCTAAAATTGTATTAATTCATTTTAATACAGAGTCTCAATCTGGCAGCTGGATATCCACATGATGCACATCTGTTTTTTTAAATGTGGAATGTTTATCTACCACATCTCTTACAGAAAGTATGAGTCTTTTAATGTCTTTTACCTATTGCTGGTGTACCTCTTGCCATTTGATTATTTAATAAAAGATTTAATTTTATGAAATAATCTTTAACACTAAGAAAAATAGATGATAAGAAATCTTTTGTTATATAGGTAATATGAATTATTAGTTATAAACAATCCAGATCATCGTTAATCCAAAAGATTTCTTAATTAAAAATATACAATATGTTTATCTAAAACACATTCATTTTTTTTTGGTTTTTTGTTTTAATCTATTTATCCACTCTTAAGATACATTTATTTCCTTTTTTTCTATATTTACTTTTGCCTAAAAGTACTCTTCTAGGTTTTATTCAAATTTTTTATATTCATTAAGTTTCCCATTACTTTCTTATTATACTTTCTTTCGTATTGCATTATTATCTTGAACAATTATAGATGTATTTTCATTATAATTATTATTATTAGAGTTATTTATTATAGATGATGCTCTCCACTTTTTTTTATCATCATAATAGCTTAGACAATCCTATTATTTTTCATTTGAAAGTGATATAAATAACTATAATCGTTCCTTAGTTTTAGAATATTTTTAGGTTTATGAATAGAAACATTTATCTAATATTTTCTTAATTGAGTTCAAAAAGTCCTATATTTTACATCAGATTCTTACATTTACTTCTTTGTTTCTCAATACTATATTTATAAAAGAGTATTTCATCAATCTTAAGCAATGAACTGATTAAGAAATTTTTTCTTTGTTTGAAAATGATTTTACTACTTCTTGTAGTTCTTTATGCTTTAACTAAGTTACCTTATAAGATTTTTCTAACTCCTTAATTATTGTGCAATAATCTTTTAGATGTTTGATATCAATAGGTTTTGTAATTTAAGAAAATTACTTAATATGTTGAAGAATTTTCTAGTATAAGAATCATATCTTACTTCCATGTATATCCTTACAGATTTGTAAACTTAGTCAAAAAAGAAATCATATTATTCTATTTATTAGAATGTATAAGTAAAGTATTTCTACAATTCTTTGTATGTATAGTTCTCCACAAATATTAATTCAATTATTTATGTCAAATAGCATTATTATTCAATGATATCATAATTTGTTTCATCTGTCGAAGGTGTCTCGCAACGGAGAATCTCTTTGTTAAGTGTGCATTACATATTCATAATTTTTAAATACAAAAATAATTAAAAAATTCCACACACTCAATAGAAATGAATTATTGTAATTAAAAATAATAAATAAATTTTTTGCTTTCTTTCTCATAATCAAACAGAATCATACTATTAATGAATGTTAAATATTTTATTTTATCATAATTTTGCTTTCAATCTCGACATATAATTAAATACGTTTTCAACTAACTTATCCCCAGACCAAATTCTCTCTAAATTTAATAACTCTTGTTCATTTGATGTCTTAAGTTGCTATATAATTATATAAACTTATGTATATACATCGTAAATTGCTCTTTTAATTAATTTTTTTCCATGATTAATAGCAGATTAATCTTACTATTCTAATTATTGACAAATTTGCCTAGCTTTTTTAATCATTTCATCTTAAGTTTTGAATATTTCTTAGGCATATCCAAAATGTAATGCTTCTTTAGCTGATAGCTTTTATCCTCGGAATAATAAACTAAAAGTTTTTCCTTAACCAAATATTCTTGGAAAGGTATAACTAGAAAACATTTCGACTCCCTAAAATTAAAAATTTATATGAATACTTATCCAAACAATAACATAGGTGCAAAAAAGTAAGTATCTTCTGTCACATAAACCTAATCAAAAATTGATAGTAATGGGAAAATGAATCCGATAACACCTCCTTAACAACAAGCAATAATTGGTTTGGTTAAATTCAAAAAAGAACTAGTAAAATCTCTAAGCATATTAGTTAAACCAAGAGATGCTTATTTTCTTTCCTATTATATTAAATTATGATATTTACCTCATCATTAAGTCCAGGCCATACATCGAAATTTCTCAGATCATTACCTGAACTAAATGATTTCCCATTACTCTTAACTAATATTTAATAAATCTAAACTAAATCATCAGATTACATTTGGATCTTTATCTGCTTACAACACATATTCTTAAAACATCACATACATGCCAACTGTAAAGGCATTATGAAATTCGGGACGATTAAACGTAATTTCTAAGGTGTGTCCAACAACCTCTGTTAAGATATGTTCCTTAATCTTTTACTACTATATTATTTCTTAGATAATTTATGACATATTAATATAAAAATATTATCTTTAGAATTTATAAACTAATCACAATATTATAATTTGATTTTTCATTTAATTTTTCTAAGGAATGTGTACTTTTGAAAACAAAAATATGTTAATGATAATTCAAATAAAAATAGTTTAATATTATATTTCAATTAAAAAGTCAATATTTTAATATCAAACCTCAAGTTCAAGTTATTTTTAAAATTCAGCCATTTATTTTTCTAATTCTAACATATCACATTACAATTCATCGTAATTATTAGTTGATTCTAATAAAGAATTTAATTGCTATATGTCAGAAGAAGGAGGAGGTTATAATTACTTTTAATAGTTATTTAATTAATTTTGAATTTAGATAGAGAAACTTTAAATCTCAGCCAAACTTTATTCTAAAAATCCATCACAAGTCCATTTTGTAATACATGTTGCAGGAACCTTATATTCTAAAAAAAATCAAAATTTTATACTTGCTAATTATTGATGAAGTTCTTCATCAGTTATACAATTTAAGATTGATTAATCGATGATTTTAATATCTTCCTAAAATTTTGTATATATTTTATTTCTTTTGTTTTCAAAATCAATAGCTTTTTCTTCAAAGATCTTATGGCTAATCTCTGAAGGTTTTATTTAATTGATTTGTTTTTGAATGTTTTATGCTGTTAAATTTAATTTATTTAATGTGTAATCTCTTACTTTATCTACTTCTTCTTTCGTAAAATTAACCTCAATTGAATTAATTTTTTTTTTCCTTTCTTCAATCTCTTTAATAAAATGATTCTTAGTATCTTCATCAAAACATAAATTTGCTGCACAATATTTTTAAACTATTCTTATTGGAGAATGATCATCAGAAGAATCAAATATTCTCTTTCTTTTTTAAATTGACATTCAATTCGTTAATTAATTTATTATTCTTATGTTAGTGAAGAAAAAAGATCTTATAATTTATGAAAAAATGTTAAAAATAAATTTATATCATACTTAAGATGAATGATGTCTAGGAGTTGTTCTGATTTAGTTTGTTGATATCGATCTAACTTTTGGTAATTGCTATTACTCTCCATTTGATATTATAAAATTTGATGATGTATTATGCAATCCTGGTCTATTTGATTATCTAGTAACTTATTTTGTTCTTTAGAATTTAAATTATGTATTAGAAACTTTCTTTAAGTCAGATTTATAATGAAAATCATCAGATTATCTATGCATTACCATTGTTTAATTTTTAAAGATATTGTAAACTTATTTTGAATTTTCATTTTCATTTTATAATTATTTGATTCCTTCATTTAATCGTTAAATCTATAGCTAATACTATTCCATCATACATTATTACTCATTAATAATCTATTATTATTGTTTAGATTCTTCTTTTATTTAAATAATAATCGTTTATTGTTATTCAATTTTCTTTTTTCCTTCATTCAAATTCTTTTAATCTTAAATTCGAACAATATCAAAGCTTTCTTTTTCTAATTAAAGAGTTTTTAATTCCTAATTAACTTTATCAAATCTTTCTTCAAAAGCCACTGTTAATTATTATTTTCCTATTGCATGATTATTTCGAAGCATCTCTAATTATTATTCATGGGATTATTTTAGTTAATAAGTTGTATCTTATAATTATATTATTAATTAGTTAAGCTAATCAATAATTTTAGCATTTTCATTATTGTCGTTCTATAAATTTTAAATTTCATTAATATAATGTTAATTTTTGTTTTAATTTTCTACATTTAATTTTTCTATTTCTGCATTTTATTTATTTTTTAATGCTTCTAATTCCCTTTGCTTTATATAATTTAATTCTTCAATTATTTATTTTTGTTATTTACTCTCTTTAACAAATTTTTATTCATAATCTTTTGCTAATTTAGATGCCTTCTAATCAAATTATAATTTTAGAGCAGCTTATTTGTCTTTAATTGAATTTTCTAAAACTTTCAATTTAGTTGTTTGATTTTCTAATTAAATTGCATATTACGAAAGCATCATTTCATAATCCTCAATAACTTCTTTTATTAATGTATCGTCATGTTAAATCATAGTTTCTTTATATAATAATTAATCTGTATTAATGAATCGATTTGGATAAAGTATTTATTCATACTTAATTCTTTATTTATTTAATTTTTCCTCATATAATTAGTTAATTTTTATATTCATCTCAGATAATTCTTTTATACATAGATCCTTTTTTTCTATTTGAGATGTGAGATCATTAATTTAAATTTCTGATTCAGAAATTTGATTTTCATGTTTATTTTATAACTCTATATATTAATCTCTTTAATTTTTAATATATTATTGAATCTCGATATCTTTTTTATTTTATTTATCAATCTATAGTTTTAATTATTCAATTTAATTTTGTAGATTTGTTTTATCAAAATTTAATCCAGAATTCTCATCTCTTGATGTTTTTAAAGTTGATAATAAATTCTCAACTTATCGATTCAATTTATTTAAATTTTTTTATTATTGTGAACATTATTAAGCTAATAGGCCATTGTCTTATTTAATATTCTATAACTCAGTTAAAAGTTGTCTATTTTTTATTTCTGCTTTTAAGATTTAATCATTTAACTCTTTTATTTATTTTGTAAATTCAGTTTAATTTTGTCTTTCTTATTTATCAAATTAATTTATCAATTCTTACTTTTATTTTTTTAATTTTTATTGATATTCATCATCTAATTGCTGATATTTTCTTAAAATTTCATTCTTTTCTAATTCAATATTTTAAATCATATCTTGATATTTATTTTCTTGAGTTTGTAATTTTTTCTCTTATTCTAATTTAAGTTACAATTAATAATCTTAATTTTTTATTTATTCTTAAATGAATTATTCTTATTAATTTTTTATAGTTTGTTCATGTTATAGAATGATTGCATTAAGCTTTTCAACTTTAATTTTATTTTCTTCATCTTATTATTAGATAAATTATTTAAACATTTTATTTTCAGTTTCTAATTCTTGAATTTAATCTAAATAATTTTGAATATCCTTCTTTAACCATTCATATACATCAACCATATCACTTAAATTAATTTTTAGAGGATGCTCCTTTTAATAATTTAACAAATGAGCAAAGTCTAATCTTCTTTGTTCCATATAATATTGTAATGCATGAATACTTTCTTTTAATTTTGAGTTGCTTTCAACTAATGGCTTATTATTTAGTATAAAATTACAGTTAATTAAGACTCTAAATATTTCACATTATCATTTGCTTATTTTAATTTTCTATCTTTATCATCATCAAACATAGTAATTATTAAAATAATGATTAATAATTTTAGGAAAATGATGTGTTAACAATAATTTCATATTTTTTTAATATGAATAGAAATATAGAAGTAATATGATAACGTGTATAAAATATGTGCTTTGTTATTAATAAAATAAAATAGTTACTAGTTAATTATAAGTTAGAAAACAAATAATTTAAATTTTTAATATAACTCATTTAATTACATCTAAAGGCATTATAACTGCAATTACAATTAATAAGAGACAGTATACAACCATGTATTTTTAAGCTTCTGCTTTAGCTAAGATAAATCTTTTAAGCCAACACTAAAATAATAAAATTGCCACAAGTCCACAAACAATAATTATACATAAAGCAAAGGTTTTTGAGTATTTACTGCTCCTTCTAATTAACTCAACATCACTATTAAATAAAGATTTTATGCCCCAAGTAATCCCAATACAAAGAGATGATTTACATATTGCTGTCTAGAAAAATGCTTAAGTAAATTTCAATGAAAGTTCTTCTTTAGCTATATCAATTTGATGATAAGCAAGCTAAGCTGAAACTAAAATACCTAAAAATATAAATCCCAATATTTATATAGGAATTCCAGTACCATCAAAAATTTCATAAACCCACCAATCAATTAAAAAATATAATCCTGTTACTATTGCTAAAGATATGAATAAATCTAAGAAAATTCTAAAATAATCAGCATCATCTTTTGGTGTTGGAATCAGATGACATATAAGGTGAGCAGGAAAGAATAAAATAAAAAGTACTTTATCTAGTCCGCCTTTAGGAAGACTCAATTTTTGTTTACCATCCTCTTATTCTTGTCTAAAATAATTAAATTTAAATTTTACTATTATTATTAATGGTCTTAATCTTGATCATTCTCTTAACCGCCTTCTTGATCTTTTTAATGTTCTATAGGAATTTCATTTTTTTCCATTAAAGGAATATCTTCATTCACATTTTAATGATGAGATTCTGGAACTGAGGATGCAGGTTCAATTTTGCTTTTTTTTGAAGGTGGTCCTCTTTATTTTGGCTATTATATTATAAAAGTCTTACTTTATACATATTTTAGTAATATTCGATTCTAAATTATTTTTCTTATTTAACTTGATTTTTAATTGCAAAGATAATAATATATACTAATTTTTAAAAGATAATCCTTCTGCTTCCACTTTTTTATGAGCTTGCTTTATTGTTCAAGGCTAATTATCTTATTAAGGCAGGATCATCAGTTTAGATATAATTGTTATCTTTTAAATGAGTTATAGATATTCTTCTTTTAACATAAGTTAAATGTTATTCACAACTATAATCTTCATCTTCTGCAGTTAGATCTAACCATTCCATCATTTTAGCTTTTACATTTTCACTGTTAAAAATAAAGATGATGTTTGCAAAATAGACTACTAATAAAATAATTGCTGTTCCAAGATTCAAAAAGTCAAGTAAAATACAAATGAAAAGAACAAACAGTGATGAAATATAAAAGAAAGCATCTCTTATAGTAATCCACGTATCTAATACTCCATGTTAATAAGTTGGATATTTATAAAGAATATAAGAGAAAACAAAAAAGATCATAAAAGTATCTGAGCCAACTATTGTGGAAACAGCTAAATCTGATTCACTAATAAAAGTTGAATAAAAACAAAGTATTAGAAATTAAATTGAATTTAGACAACTATACAATATAGCTTTATATTATTCTTCATTTTCATTGTCCTATTTTCGAATTAAAATAATTACATCTAAATAATTCATAAACATTTGAAATAAGCTGAGTAAATGTTTTCTGTAGATATAGTATATCATTCCAAAAAAGTAAAGCACTCCAATTACGTAACCAACTATTTGACCAACTGAGTGTCCCTCATCATCAGGTATTAATAATCTCATTTATTATTATTTTTTATAAATAAATTGTCATTATCCTATTGAAAAATTTGCTTATAATTCATTTCCTTATATTCCAAAGAAGTCTAATATAAAAGAATTAAATTTTCAGGATGCTTTTCATAAAGAACAATAAATGCCTCAGCATTATATGGATTTATCTACTAAATATTATCAAAGTGTTTTACTTCTTAAATCTAGTTGCTCATTCTTCCTAATTTTTATATTATTCAAATTTTTATTCATCAGTCAATTTTGATATTTGAAAAACTATGCTTTCATTTAGTGATTTCTAAATTTACAATTATTTTTACATTTAATAAGTACCCTTGTTTCTTAACCCCTACTTAAAATTATTAAACCCAAGATTAAGTATTTGGTATAAATTCTCTTTCTCTTATAATTGGTATTAATATTCTTTTGACTCCTTTAAATCTGAAGATAAATCTTCTTTAACTATTTCAATTAAAATCTATTTATCTTTTTCTATCTTACAATATCCAAAAAGGACCATTATAAGTAATAAATTCCTTAGCCAAATATAAAATAGTTTTAGAGTACAATCCTCTTTATTGAAATTTGCTCATATTATTTTAGTAAAGAATCTTTTGATTTTTTAAAATTAGAAATCATTTTACTCATCCAATCCTCTTTATAAAAAAGTTGATCAATAATAATTTTAGTATTTTCATTCAACTAATTATCTGAATAATTTAAATATATCACTAATTTTGGTTTCATATTTTAAATTAGTTAATTTTTTTTATTCAAGAAATAACTTTTAATCTAAAGTTTTTGGAAGTCTATCTAATCCCCTTGAAATTACTAATTAATTATGGCATTTTTTTAGCATCTATTTATTGATCCTTAGATTCAAATACTTAAGTTGTAAATTCATCATTAAGATCTTTTCAGAACAATATGTACTATTTTTGTATTTCCATTCCCTAAATATTTAGCAATTATTCTAATTAAATTTTTCTTAGTAATATTCTCTTAATCTAAGGCAAAAATCTTCCTATCTTATGGTCTTGATTCAAAATCCTTTTTACGATACTTGCTAAATCATTAACATAAACCATAGGAATAATATTATTTCCTTCACCATATATTTGCTATACAGATTCTAGAGTCATCCATCCTATCTTTAAAAGTTATACATCTTCTCTATTTCCATATAATAATCTTGAAATATTATATAAGTTTTTAATCCTTTTTTTTCACATCCTAACATTCCTTGTTCAAAGTGTTTTAATCTCTCAAATTAGTTGATTTTTGTATTTTACTAATTATTTTCAGAAAATCTATCATCTTTCTAAAATTGTTAAAGTTCATTTCTATTTAATATTGATTATCAATTAATAGTTTCTTCTTATATCTCCTCTTTTAAATTTATAGTTGGCTAAGTTAAAAATTACTAATTAAAATAAAAGTTATATGCATATCATAATGTTCATATTTCAATAATTTGTAACTTTTGATAGCCTTCTAATTATAAATTATTAGATTACAAAAATAAAATTTAATAAGCTTTATTCATAAATAAATTTTATATGATTTATCCTTTTCATTAAATAATTATGAAAATAGATATTTATTAATGGCTTTAATGAAGATGAATCTATAATAAATTGATATATTAGTTTTATTAGATTAAATGCCTCTAAAAAGTTTTAATAATTTACTCTTAATTAATAACTGTTTTAGAAGCCTTAGAGAGAAAACAAAAAGAGATCATTATTAATCCAATAACCTAATATAATTATTGACTTTAAATTAATCCGTTTTAATAATTAATATACATTCATGATAAAACTCATCTTCTTGATGACTCTGCTTTTTTCATCTTTGAGCTAGAGCAATTAAGGAACTCTGGCAACACATTATGATTTGGATGGTAATTTAATCTCTGAGGAAGTATAAATATCTACAGAAGATGATTATAATTCGTTAGACAGCATGGATTCATAATTTGATTCTAGCTTAAAATAGGATGAAGATGAACAATAAAATTATAAATAACCAGAAGATAACCTAGATTCTATGAATTCTATGAATTTCAATGATGATATTGCTCCATTATAAAGTGCAGATTTAATTGAAGATTAAACAAATTTAATAGAATCTGAATTTGAGATTTCTCCTGTTATTACTAAATAATCTTAAGAAGAATCATCCTTTGAATATCAAGAATACTAAAAATAAGAAAGAGAAAGAGAAAATTAATTAGCAGAAGTGATGAAAGAAGATAACTAAGATTAGAATATAAATGAAATAAGTACTGTTGAAAAGCAGGAAGAATCAACATAAATATAAACTGATACATAATTATAACCTGTAGTTGCATCATAAGAATAAGTTATCGATATTTAATAACCTTAGGATGAAACAGAAATTATCAATTCATTAACATAAAGTGAAACTACTCAAGAATTAGAAAATAAAGAGACATCAACATCATTTGATGAAAATGATTCAATTTTGTAAAATATTAATTCTTATGATGTAAATTAAAAAAATATGATTGCAAATGATGAAACATCAAATAATGATGAAATATAATAGCAATAAAACTAAGAATAAAATGAATAAAACTAACAAGAAAATGAAATAGATTAAAAGTTATAAACATAACCAGCAGCACAAATTGTATAAGCTCCTTCTGATGAATTATTAGGCTAATAAAATATTGAATTACAGCCTAAGTAAGAGACTTAAATTCAATAAAATATAGAAAATCCATAAGTTTCTGAATAATAAATAGATAATAATGTATAAAATTCTAAAGTTATTGGTTCTGTTGAATAAAATTCATAATTAGACAATAAGATTATACCTGAATAAAAATAATAAGAATAATAACAAAATAGTGTTAATGAATAAGTTTCAGAAATTGTATCAACATAGGAAAATAATTAATAAAAAGAGTCTTAGAAAAGTGAAGAATAATAATAAAAAAATTAAGAAAGCTCTGATTCTTAAATAAAAGATATCTAAAGTTAAGAATAATTATCTATGGAAAATATTTAAGATGACCTTAAAATGGCTAATGATATAAAATAAGCTAATTGCATTATCATATATTCTGAATGTGAGTATTAGGGATTTGCTTTGGAAGTTTGCAATAGTTTAAAAGAAATAGAGTATATTTAATATATTAATTATTATTTTTAGAAAATTTAAACATTAAATAAAATCTTTGTATATTCCCTAAGGTTATGGATTGACAATCTATGAAAACTAAAATTTTAATGGAAAAAGCCATAGATATACATAATCTTAATAATGTTTGTAAAATGCAGTTTCACTAATTTAACTGAGGATGGATTATACATTATTGGCTCATTAAAATTTAAGAGGAAATAATTGAATAATCAAGCTAATTTATTATATAAATGAACACAAAATATGATTATTTTCATTCGTTGGATTATTAGAATTATTCTTTTTGCTACTAAAATATTTATTATCCCAATGGTTTTAAGGAGTCTTCAAAAATAGAATTCAATTATTTAAGATGTTCACCGTTTAAACAAGTTACATCAACAAGAGCAGCAGAAACTAAATATGGATCAATGTTAGCAGCTGGTCTTCTATCTTCAAAATATCTATATATAAATAGAATAATAATACCCTTATCCTTATTCTTTAGTAATAATAGGTACTCTAACAGAGCATCCTCTTGATCCATCTCCCCAAGTAAATTAATCATATTTTCCTGTTTCATGTCTACCTGTGAGTCTTAATTCATTCTTTTATCCATATAATTTAATCATTTCAAGATGATTAACTTTAAGAATAGGCATTAATTTATCAACAATATAACGATATCCTCCTTCAGACCTAGTTGTAACAGTAGAATAATTGCAATGAGCCCCACTACCATTCCAATCTCCTAGAATAGGTTTAGGATCATAATTAATATCAATTCCAAATTCTTCACCAATCCTTTCTAAAATATATCTTGCCAACCACATATGATCTCCTATTTCAATACCTTCAGCAATTCCTATCTAAAACTCCCATTAAGATGGTGCAACTTCAGCATTTAATCCAGCAATTTTTAATCCAGCATTCAAACATGCTCTTAAATGTGCTTCAGCTAAAGCTCTTCCAAAATTGTTTCTTTCGCCAATTGAACAATAATATCTCCCTTATGGATATGGAAAACCACCTGTTGGCCATCCTAAAGGCCATAAATGAGTTGTTCCTGTTCTTTTTAACAAGAAATATTCCTATTCAATTCCAAACCATGGTTTATGATCTTTAGCTTTCTCCATTATTTAATTTGCTATCCATCTAAATATTACTTTACATTTATTATTACCTAAAATTATATCTTGCTGGTGTCTTTTTATCTGGTAAGTATGTTTCACATAATACAAGAATATGTGGATCACCTCTGAATGGATCCTTTACTACTCGAACTGGTTTTAAATATATTTCAGAAAATCTAGTCACTGCTTAATCTGTTGATGATCCATCATATGTCCACCACTCTAAATCTTCAAGTGTTTTTATTTGAGTTTAATAAACCTAAATATTTTACACGTGTGAATTACTTTTGTCTTTGATCTTAACGATTCTCCTGTTCCATCTATCCAAATGTATTCTGCTAATACTACTGTTTTATTGACATCTTTTGTTAATTAGTAATAATTGAAGTCTCGAAGATTTTCGATGGTTTCTGTCATAATAAATTTTAGAAAATTGGAACTTTAAATTAATTTTAAAATTGCTATCCTTTATTTATATTTATATATATTTCAATTTCATTCTCGTTTCTATTTCTTTTAGTACTTTTTTTTATAATCCTCTAACTTTAATTCCATTGCATCTTTTATTTAATTCTTAAATTATAGCTATTACGATTTGCTTTATTACAATTTTTGTAAAAATCTCATTTCTAATTCTTCTAATGCTTTTAGTTCTTAATCTTTACTATCTAACTCTTATTTTATTTAAGATTTTTCAATAGAACTCATTTCTTAAAATTTTTATTATCTATTTTCATGATATTCTTTTAATTTCTCCTTAATTTACTATTCCTATTTTTGCACTTCATATCTAAATACGGTTTTAAAACATAAAAAATATACTTATTCAATATTTTCTCTTTTATATACGAATCCTAATTCATTTTTATTAATAATTTATCTTTCTCACGAAGTTATTTTATTTTCAATGCTTATTCTTTTTTTTCTTTCAAAGCATGCTCTCTAGCAAATTATAAAGCATCATTTGATGAAAACTTTAAAAAATTTTTTTTCATTCTTTTTGCATTTTATTCTTTTTCTTTTTCGTTTTAAATAAATTATTCATATTCTTATTCCTTATTATTAATAACTATACTTTCTCTTTTATATCTTCATATAGCCTTTTTGATTCTTCAACATTCTTTAAAAGTTTCGACTTTAAAGGGTCTGCTCGTTTTTCAATATTTTCTGATTCTTTTTAGAGAAGTGCAACTCTCTCTTTCAATAATATTATTTCATAGAATTTTTGATTTTTGAGTTTTTTTAATGATAAACAAGTTATTTTATCACTTTCTTATGTTCTCATTATTTTTATAATTAATATTTACAATTAACGAACATAAGTAGAAAATGATGGATTAAATCAATCAGCTAAAGGAATAAATAATCACTCTCTAATAAAATGAAAAAGATTATTAAGATTTGAATTTCTTATTCACAAATTTAGAACATAGATATAATCTATTAGCAGAAGAAAAATAAAGAATGGAAATTGATTATAATCGCAGACATGAATTTAATATGCAAGCAGTAGCTAGACATAGAGCAGAAATTGATTAATTAAGAAATGAACTAATGTCTTGCTAAAATAATCAGGAACAAATGGAATATTTGGTTTATGAAAATCAAGCTCTAACAGATGAAGTAAATAATTTAAGAGATGCATATACAAAAATTGTTTAATAAATTTAAGATTAAGATGAAAAATATCAAACAACTCTAGCAGCAAAATAATAGTATATAGAAAGTTTGTAATTTTAAATCAAATAAATGAATGACATTTAGACTCATAAAGAAAAAAAGTTTCAAGTTGAAAATGAAAATAAATAGCAATTCGTTAGTGAAATGGAATCTTATAAGTCTTAAAATGAAAAACTTACTATAGATAATAAACAGTTAATCAAATAAATCGAGAGATTAGAACTTTAAATTTAAAATTATAAAGATTAACTTAATCAAATGACTTAAGAAATTGGAAAAATGCAACATTAAATGGGTATGTTAACTAAAGAATTAGGCAATTAAAATGTATTTTATATGCTATATTCTAGAAAGTTTCTTCAAAGGAGTACTAATTAGATCATGAACTTAAATCTTTAAAGAATATGAACATATAATTGCTTTAGAAAAATGAACATTAATAACAATAGATAGAATAATTAATTCATAATAATTAGTAGTTGATTATCGAATGTGACACTTTAAGAATTAAATTCGCTGAATAAGAAAATTCTAAATTGATGGTCTAAAATTAGTATGCTAAATCTTTAAATAAATTTTAGGAAGAAAGGAAAGTTATTAAAGATTATTTATGTAAGTATACCATTTATCATTAGAAAGATAAAAAGTCTTAAGAGAAACAAGATTATAAAACGAAAATGATGTTAGCAAATGTTTAGAAGAAATCACTAGATTAAATAATAAGTGATTGTTATTATTTATTTTTGAAATTAAAAAATATACTATTTTTATGTAATACCAAACCTTTAAGCCAACAATTTTGAATGATTCTACAAATTAATAATAATAAGGAATAATAAGACCTAGTGTTAAATTTGAGAGTCGAAAAATAGACCAAACAAATAGCATTGATGAAAATAAAAAATCTATTGCTAAATAAATAGAATCAATTGAATAAATCTAGGAAATTGAGGAATAAAAATCAATAATTGAAGGATAAAATCAATTTATTCAGATCTTAAGAAATTCAATTGAAAGTAAATTATAGATTGAAGGATTTTAAATAATATTAGAATAGATTGATAATATGTCGAGGGAATAGAAAATCGATTTATTTGCATTAATTACTTAGTTATATTAGGAATTGTCAATTTAGAATTAATAAAATACACAAGTTGACAATTTATAACAATTAGTCGATAATTTAAATAAACAAATTAATTGTTATGCCAAAGAGTTAATGGAATTAAAAGTTGATAAATAATATTTGTTGGATTAACTTGATTAATTATAGGGAGTAACTAAAGATGATGATAATATTTTATTTAAGGAAGCTTTAATATCAAAATTAGAATTAGAGAATCAGCATCTCAAAACATAAATTCAATAATTGAATTAACAAAATGAAAAATACTAAGAAGATTTAACTTAATTGGAGAAAAGACTTAACAAAATTCATCTAAATCTAAAAACTGAAGAATGTGAAAAAGAAGAATTAATAAAAGAATTAGAGAATTTAAAATAAACTTTCTATAAAAGTCAAGTTAAAGAAGAACATAAATTAGAATTAAATTTAGCTTTAAAGGAATAAGAGTTAGAGTTTAGTAACAATAAAATCAAAAAATTAGATGCTTAAATTAAGGAATTAAATTTAGTTATTGAGGAATAATAAAAATAAATTGGAACATAAAAGTATTAGATCGAAAATTTATAATAATAACATTAATTATAATATGATTAATTAGAGATTGAAATGAATTAGTATCGCAATGAAATTCATGAATAATAAATCTATTGTGAATAATTACAATAACAATTATCTGTATCAGAATAATTTATTTAATAAAGTAAATATTTATATTTAATAGTAAGTTATTGATTAAATGAGAAAGATGGTTAATACAAATGAGACAGATATTTTTAATATATTATAATAACTTTAAGATAATATTGCCAATTAAACTTAAATTGAATTAAGATTGAAATAAAGCGAACAAGAAAAATCATAAATAATCTTTGATTTATAACATTAATTTACAGACTCCTAATAAAACAACTAATAATTATCTGAATAAATATCCATATTAAGTGCATAAACATAATAATACTAGAGCGATATCAAATAAATGGAAAAATAAAAGAGAATGTTTAGATTAGAATTTGCTCATATGAAATAATTGGATGAATAAAAAAATTAAGAAATTAAAGAGTTGCAGACATAATTCTAAAAGTTCGATAAAAAGTTTTCTGAACAACTAGAAAAATCGATAAAAATAGAAAAAGAAAATGCCTAATTAAAAGAATAATTGTCGTTATCTTAATAATAATTAGCTAATATGAAAAATTAAGTATCTAATAAAAAATGTTTAAGCTTTAGCTAATCATCATTTACAGAATAAAAAGCAAAAAATTATGATTACATCGCACTCCTACAAACTGTAAACTTTATTGTTCTATATAGTTTGAAAAAGTTAAGCCACTTTTTCCATCTGAATCTCTTGATTTAGTATAAGAAATGCATGCTTTATAAAATAAATTAGTAAGAACAGAAGAAATAGATAGTTAATTAATATAAGAGGAAATCAAAATATAATAGAAAATATCAATATAGTAACTTAATATAAAAAACATGCAGGCATACTTAACTAAACTGATTTCTGAAAATAAGAAATTAAAATTAGAAGTATGTCAATTATTTAATTAAATAAGTTATAAATGAATTAACCTATATAAGGTTAATAACAAACATAATCATAGGAATGTCTATCATATGATTAAGGAAGAAGTTTTTCTAGATTTCATAAGTAGTCAATGTCAGTTCATACAAAACCAAAATTCTAATGATTTTAATAATAAATTTCTTTATTAAATTTTGTTTAACGAAGTATTTATCATTAAATTATATTACTGTCAATTTTATTTTTTTCAGCATAATTTATAGAACTAAGAATGTGGATGTGGTTTTGAGTTCAAATAACCATTTATCTCGGATGGAGGATTCAATCCATTAACAACTGCTCTATTGTATCTAAGGATTGAATAAATATAATATTACCTGTCTTCTCTAGTCATCCCAGAACATGGGCCATATTTGGAATCCCAATCAAATTAATCAATCAGATTAGAAATTTATCTTTAAGAAGGTAATTTTTCAGGTTTTATCTGTTTTAATTCTGCAAAGGTACGAGTTCTCGAATAATCGTCATTCATTGTTAAATAAATTTAATAATAAACTTTTTCAATAATCAACAAATGCTATATACTATTTCTAAATCATTTATTGAATGAAAACTATAAAAATTTATTTATTTCTAAAAATCCGTTCCATAATAAATAAAATCCGACGAAAATTTTTGATAATTCAAAAAATTTTATATAATGATTATATATTGATTATATATGGATTGATATTTAAATGTAAAAATACAAAAATAAAGCTCCATTATTGTTATTTATTTTGATTAATATTAATATTATAATGCAAAAGCAAAATTAAAATCAAGGTTCTTTCTATAATAAAAATTAGCTAACATTGATTTCAATTAGTAATATACGCTAGATGATAATCATTATTATCAATTACCACTTTTGATTGTTGGAAATTTTAAAGGTCAAAGAAGTCATTTTAATGTAAATATAATTGTAACTTTTTAGTATCAGCAAGACATTAAAAATTTAGATGAGGATTTAAAGGAGATTGCAGAGTCGACAGTCGTTAAACTTAAAGAATATGCAAAAGTTTGGGATGTTGATTCAACTAATTAAAATTAAAGATATTACTTCAATATTCCTCCAACAAGTTTCTAGCAAAAAATTAAATAGTTTGAATTACCAAAAAATTTTCAAGCTGTAAAGTTTTTCTTTTATTACTTTAGTATGAATATAATGCTGTTTCCAATTTATCTGAAAAACAAATTAAGTAAATGTATGAAACTGGAACATTTGAAGTTCCCTCAAATTAATTTCCCATCCCATACGTTTGGTAGATATCTTCTTGGGTTATTAAAGGTACAATCTTTACTTCTATCAAAGGCAAAAAAAATATCAAAAATTCATAATATTTGGATCTTGCAAGAGCTTATAAAGCTTATAGAACTTGGCTCAATTACATTGCTTAAGAAAAAGATGAAATCGGTAGAAACATATCAATAAGGTCTGCAATCTATAATATTGGAATAGTAATTGTTTTTTATTATCTATCAGAGACCATTAGTCATATTTTCTATATTTTTTGGATTTAAAGAAATTTATTCTTATGTAGATGAACAAAAAATATTATCATTAATTGAGACATAAAGATAACTTGAGTTAAAAGAAATGTAGGCTATTAATATGGAATTATATAAATATTTATAGTTGAAACCTGGGGATTAAGAAAACATTTAAGCGAAAAAAAAATATGAAGATTTATAAAATTGTTAAAATTAATTTGAAAAGGAAAAATATGGATTAAGATTATAGATGCAAAACTTATATGATATGCAAACAGAAAAAAAAAATCTTTTAGAAACAGAAGATGAAGAAATGGTTGAGTAACGTGAACATTTATAAGAATAAATAAATCAATTACAAAGTGATTATGTTAAAAAATACAATATTTTTATAGATAAAAATATTGATATATAAACACAGATAGAATAAGCTGAATATTCAGCTCAAAAGCAGTTTTGGGAAAACAAAAATTATCCTAAGCCTATAATTTAACAAATTATTTCTTTAGGAGACTGTTTTAGACTTTACGATTATCATTATGAGATTTATAAATAAAAGTATAATAGTGCTATAAAGAACTTTTAAGAATAACTAAAATAGTAACATAAAATAAAATCGTATTTCCCAAAGTTTGTGGAAGAAGAGACTTGTAAATTCAAAAAGGATGTTAAAAAATAAATAAAATAATAATTTGTTACAAATTTTATAGATGATATGAAGTAGTTAAATTTATCAGAACATCAGATATATTAATAATTTTAAAATTGCAAAAAGTAAATGAGAGAAAATGTTAAATAAATGAGAATACAAAAAAAAATTGAGAATAAAGAGCCATCAATCAAACTTGTTGTGTATGAATTTGATTAAAAAAAATTAGGTCAAAACGTTTATTTCCACCATATGAAGTATATGAAGAAAGAAATCGATTTTATTTGAGAAGATATAAAGATTATCATATTGACTCTTCTAAAGCTGGTTGGAAGCTTCAATTAATGTGGATAAGATATTATGTTTGGACAGTTAATATCATATTTTGGTTGAGTGCAAACGCTTTTTCTGGACCTATTGGAATTAAAGCTCTCATAAAAAGTTAAAAATTTAAACCAGATGTGACAATAGACTCTTAAACTGGAGCAGTTTATCCATCAAGCTATACTGTTACACCTTTAATTGTTAAGTTTTATAATGTATTAGAAGGGATGAGGAACTCAAGGTGTCATTTTGAGACTAGCCCTGATACTGGTTTGTTTGGGAAAAATTTGTACCGGTTTTTTAACTTAGTTGAAGTCTACATTTTTAGATTTTTATTAGTAGGTATTTTAGGAGTATTCATTATTTTACCAACCATCATTATATCTAATGTGATTATTTCTACACTTATGGCCCTTACAGCTTGGCTTTGGATTCCAATAACTATTATTATTAGAATTTTATTTAACACATTAATTTATGATACTGACGTGTATAGAAGAAGAGAGAAGGATATTATCTGGAGATCTCCTAATTGGTTCCCTTTAATCATCAATATTTTTGATTTCTTAATTTTAGGAATTTTGAATATGATTTATTGTTTATTCAAATTACTATTATGGCATCCATTTTGGATAACTTTTATGGCCGTATTTGCTTATCTTAGATTTTATACTCGATCACTTTATGATTCATTTACTATCATTATTATCAAACTATTGGGAAGAGTTCCTTCTTCTGAAAATAATATAGCTTGGAAGATATCTGGGCCTGGCTTATCTAGATAATATTTTTATGGGGTATATTTATTTTTAAATTCAGATTTAATTACCATAAGTATTGATTTTAGTTCAAGCAGAATTAGAGAAAACAATGTTAAATTTATATAAATAAAGGTTATAAAATTTTATAAATAAGCCTTCCTAAGAATTAAGGTAAAAAATAAGTCCCTTTTTTTAATTATTTAATGTAGTATCATTTTTTAAATTTAGGCCTAATTCTCTTTTGATGATCCAGCATGCAGATATTTAATTAAACAATTAGAAAAATAACTAAATGAAAGACTAGACCTGTTTCCTAAAATAAATCATTAAATTAGATTCTCTGAAGATGAATTAAAGTTTATATTAAAACAAGTCAAATCATTTGTCAAAAAATAAATAATTTTGAAAGATATGAAATCTTACATTTGGGATACATATAATATTGTAAAAGGAGACTATAATTCATTATCTGAAAAAATTATGATTGCAGTATTTGGATAAGCAGTTCTTGATCCATTTGAAGATATTGAAATGAGATTTTAGCTTGTAAAATAATTTATTTAGATTAGAATGTTTCTTAAAATTTTGATTTCATAAGTAAAGTTGATAAAGTCTTGGATGGAGATCTTTTATTTTAACTCCCTACCGACTATACTATTCAACCTAAAAAGTAAGGAAATGACAATATCATCTAAAAAAAATTTTTATCATATCAACATGTAATTATTACAAATGACTAATTTAGGTATTACAAGATGTATGGGGTTGGTAAAATTTAAAGCAAAATTAAAGTTCCTTAAATACCAAAAGAAAGAGATGCTTAATAAATTACAGTTTATATCTAAAATAGTGAATAATATTAAAAAAGTTAATATAATAATTTTAAGTTATATTTCTTCCATTTCAAGAAAATTATTGTTGTTTTAATAATTAAGAAGAAATTAATTTACCAATATTTTTAAGACTTAACTAAAATTTATGATGAGATTGGATTAAGATTGAAATAGTGAGTATAACATAGAGTAAATTAATAAATTCTAAACCACAAAAATTTTGAATATCGGTATTTGATTTTAATTATTCTTAAGAAATAAAGAATTGTAATCTTTTAATTTACAACTAAAAACTAGGATAATTTTTAATTAAATAATTAAATAATGTTATATTATGGTTAACTTGTAATAGGGCCTGCGGGAAGTGGAAAAACTTCATATTGTAATATTTTGCAAGAGGGGACATTTAAAAGGAATATTCAAGTAGTAAATTTAGACCCTGCTGCTGATTATATTCCTTATAAATGTGCAATTGACATTCGAGAATTAATATGCTTAAATGATGTAATGGAAGAATTAGTGCTAGGTCCAAATGGTGGCTTAGTCTATTGTATGGAATATTTATTATAAAATTGGGATTGGATGCAAGAGCAATTAAATAATATTGCTTAAGATGATTATGTTTTATTTGATTGTCCAGGATAAATAGAACTATATTCTCATATTGATATGATGAGAAAATTAACTTAATTATTAGTTAATTCTGGATTTTCAATATCTTCTGTTTATTTAGTTGATATCAATTTTATTGAAGATGATGCTAAATTTTTATCAGGCCTATTAATGGCTTTATCAGCATCCATGACCTTAGAATTGCCTGCTTTTACAGTGCTTTCAAAATGCGATCTTATTTCGGACAAAAAGAAATTAAAGAGATATACAAAGCTTCATAAATTTAACTAAGAAAGTGAGTATGCAAATTAAGATGAATTCTCTAAAACTTATAAGTCTTTTACTTCAGGAATTAGTGAGTTAATTACAAGTTTTGGAATTGGAAGGCTTTTGTGTTTGGACATCAGTGATGATGAAAGTATTGAAAATCTATTAGGAGAGATTGATTATGCTATTTAATTTGGAGATAATTTAGAACCTGATGATAAATTATATGATTAAGCTGAATAATAATTATGAATTTATACTTAATTCATAAGTATATGATAGAAACTTATATTGATATATATATCATAAATTCAAGTTAATTTACTGATATCATTCATAATTTAGTCCCAAGCATTTGTTAATTAGAATCCTTTTTAATCAGCCATATCTTGAGCAACTTAATCTCTTGCTTATTCTAAATCTTACTTAGTTACGTTTGCCATTCCTTTTGATTTTAATAAAGATAATAATGAATTATCTTAATTTAAACTAGCCATTTCTTGTAAATCCATCATATCTTAAAATCTATTTTTATAATATTCTACTGTTTATTTTAATGATTTATTGTCTTCATTTAAAGTGTGATTTTAAACTTTTAATTTGTGAACNTGATATAACATAGAGTAAATTAATAAATTCTAAACCACAAAAATTTTGAATATCGGTATTTGATTTTAATTATTCTTAAGAAATAAAGAATTGTAATCTTTTAATTTACAACTAAAAACTAGGATAATTTTTAATTAAATAATTAAATAATGTTATATTATGGTTAACTTGTAATAGGGCCTGCGGGAAGTGGAAAAACTTCATATTGTAATATTTTGCAAGAGGGGACATTTAAAAGGAATATTCAAGTAGTAAATTTAGACCCTGCTGCTGATTATATTCCTTATAAATGTGCAATTGACATTCGAGAATTAATATGCTTAAATGATGTAATGGAAGAATTAGTGCTAGGTCCAAATGGTGGCTTAGTCTATTGTATGGAATATTTATTATAAAATTGGGATTGGATGCAAGAGCAATTAAATAATATTGCTTAAGATGATTATGTTTTATTTGATTGTCCAGGATAAATAGAACTATATTCTCATATTGATATGATGAGAAAATTAACTTAATTATTAGTTAATTCTGGATTTTCAATATCTTCTGTTTATTTAGTTGATATCAATTTTATTGAAGATGATGCTAAATTTTTATCAGGCCTATTAATGGCTTTATCAGCATCCATGACCTTAGAATTGCCTGCTTTTACAGTGCTTTCAAAATGCGATCTTATTTCGGACAAAAAGAAATTAAAGAGATATACAAAGCTTCATAAATTTAACTAAGAAAGTGAGTATGCAAATTAAGATGAATTCTCTAAAACTTATAAGTCTTTTACTTCAGGAATTAGTGAGTTAATTACAAGTTTTGGAATTGGAAGGCTTTTGTGTTTGGACATCAGTGATGATGAAAGTATTGAAAATCTATTAGGAGAGATTGATTATGCTATTTAATTTGGAGATAATTTAGAACCTGATGATAAATTATATGATTAAGCTGAATAATAATTATGAATTTATACTTAATTCATAAGTATATGATAGAAACTTATATTGATATATATATCATAAATTCAAGTTAATTTACTGATATCATTCATAATTTAGTCCCAAGCATTTGTTAATTAGAATCCTTTTTAATCAGCCATATCTTGAGCAACTTAATCTCTTGCTTATTCTAAATCTTACTTAGTTACGTTTGCCATTCCTTTTGATTTTAATAAAGATAATAATGAATTATCTTAATTTAAACTAGCCATTTCTTGTAAATCCATCATATCTTAAAATCTATTTTTATAATATTCTACTGTTTATTTTAATGATTTATTGTCTTCATTTAAAGTGTGATTTTAAACTTTTAATTTGTGAACCTCCTCTTGTAATTTATCAAGCATTTTCATATAATTTTCTTTTAAATAACGAAATTCATGAATATACATTTCTTTCTCTTTTTCTAAAGTCTTTTTTGTTATTTCAAATTAATCACATTCTTACTAAAAAATCTGCTTCTGGGCTTCTAATATTTTAATTTAATTGAGAAATGACGCTGTTTTAACGCTTATTTCAACCTCATCTTTTTACTTAATTTATAATTGTGCTTCTAATTAAACTATTCTGTTTATGAATTATTCATTAACTTATTTTATTGATTCTTTTAATGCTATGTCTTGCTAGCTAATCAACTTTTCATTCTTTTATTGTATTTATAAATATTCATTTTTCATTTTTTAATTCTCAATTTTTAGTACTTAAATTTACTCCTCATAAAACATATTCTATTATTTCAGACTTTCTAATTGTGCTTTTTTCGCTTCATTTGATGATATCTCCATTTATAGTTTATTTTCTCTTTCTTATAAAGAATATAACCATTATAAATTTTTTTGGTCCATCTCTCTATTTTTTATATCAAGATTCATTTTATCAATTGAATAGTTCAATGTATTCAGTTGTTTCTTTTATTATTCAAAATTATTATTAATGCTGCTTAGATTATTCAAAATGGGACCAATTTTCTCATACAAATCATAATTTCTTTAACTGTCTGAGTTCATAAAAATAATTTAATTTTATAAGTTTTGAATACATAAAATGAATTCAAAACCTCGCTTATTAAGATATCAATTTAATATTGTGATGATTTATTCGATTTAAAAATAACATTATAGAATTTTTAGAAAATTTTTGTTTTCTTTTGAATTAATAAATAGGAATAATGAAAAAAGGGTAATTTAAATTAAAAAATTATTTATCAACAATTTTATAAATTCTAATTTTTTTAAACATTATTACCACAAAAGTAGAATATTATTCATTTGTAAAATTCTGAAAATAGAAAGAAGTATGAACTAAGTTTAAATCATTCATTATAAGTGATATCAAGCAACTAAAAAAAAATATAGTTTAATGAGACATTGGTGCCATTTGAATATAATTATGAATTAATTTGAATAAGAGTATTGAATAGTCCAAGGAATTTTAGAAAGTAAAGGAGTTCAATCTTTAAATTATGAGGATTGCTAAAATATAAAATGAAGTTGGATAAGGATTAATTACTCTCTTTTTTTTGTTAACTGAATAAAACAATGAATAAAATTAAAAGGTCAGTAATTGAAGAATGCTCAGAGAAATTTTTAGAAATAGAGTAACTTGAGTAATACGATCAAAAATAAGAGTAAATAAAAAACTAAAGAAAAATAGCAATTTTAGAAAATACTCTTTTAATTGAAATGCAATTCTAAATTCGAAATAACTTTGTTTTGGTTATAAAAATATGAATTCTCTCTCAATTTTCATTCAACCCTTTCAAAAATTTTTTTAATTTCTATCTAATAGAATTTTTTTTTTCAATCATAATTTTCATAACAAATTTTATATAACAAATTATATCTATAAAATTTATTAACAACATTGGGTAAGGGCGATTAGTTCTATCTGATGAAGAAAGCTAAAACGCTACGTTAAGAAGGTAAATAAGATAAAGAAAAAGGGTTTGCCCACTAGTATGTATGTCTCAGATCACAGAATGTTGAATTTTCTAACCACATTAATATGTGTGAACAAAAAAAAATTTGAAAAAAAATTAGGAGGAAAATTTTTTTACCAAGGGCAAAAAAAATCTTCCTCCTAATCTTTTATAACTACCATATCTTTTAAAATACCAAGATTTTTGATACCTACCATAATCTTTTTTTACACCAAGATTTTTGTAATGGGTTTGGTCTACACACCCCCCTATCACCCCATTACTAATATAATGGTAGGGCCGTTACAAAAAACTGACTTTTGAGCATTGGGTTTGGGATTGGGTTTGGGGTTGGGGTTGGGTTTGGGTTTGGGTTTGGGGTTGGGGTTGGGGTTGGGTTTGGG